>CAUYLG010024543.1:0-51891 GCA_963573385.1 Cacajao melanocephalus | reverse complement strand
GAGAGGATTGGTATTAGGAGTTATTGGCAGATTTGATGACAGCCTGTATCACTGCCTTAGAAATATGGTAAGATGGTAAAGAGTTTAATAAATGATGTTGGGAAAACTGGCTAGCCATGTGCAGAAAACAGAAACTGGACCTTTTCCTGACACCTTACACTAAAATTAACTCCAGATAGATTAAAGACTTAAATATAAGACCTAACACCATAAAAACCCTAGAAGAAAACCTAGGCAAAACCATTCAGGACATAGGCATAGGCAAGGACTTCATGATTAAAACACCGAAAGCATTGGCAACAAAAGCCAAAATAGACAAATGGGATTTAATTAAACTCCAGAGCTTCTGTACAGCAAAAGAAACAATCATTCGAGTGAATCAGCAACCAACAGAATGGGAAAACATTTTTCAAATTTACCCATCTGACAAAGGGCTAATATCAAGAATCTACAAAGAACTAAAACAGATTTACAAGAAAAAAACAAACAAATCCATTCAAAAGTGGGCGAAGGACATGAACAGACAATTTTCAAAAGAAGATACATATGAGGCCAACAAACATATGAAAATATGCTCATCATCCCTGTTCATTAGAGAAATGCAAATCAAAACCACATTGAGATACCATCTCAATGTTAGAATGGTGATCATCAAAACATCTGAAGACAACAGATGCTGGAGAGGATGTGGAGAAATAGGAACACTTTTACACTGTTGTTAGGAGTGTAAATCAGTTCAACCATTGTGGAAGACAGTGTGGCAATTCCTCAAGGACCTAGAAATAGAAATTTAATTTGACCCAGCAATCCCATTACTGGGTGTCTATCCAAAGGATTATAAAAGACACATGCACACGTATGTTCTTTGTGACACTGTTTACAATAGCAAAGACCTGGAACCCACTTAAATGCCAATTGATGATAGACTGGACAAGGAAAATGTGGCACATATACACCATGGAATACTATGCATCCATGAAAAATGATGAGTTTGTGTCCTTTGTAGGGACATGGATGAATCTGGAAACCGTCATTCTCAGCAAATTGACACAAGAGGGAAAAATCAAACACTGCATGTTCTCACTTATAGGTGGGTGTTGAACTATGAGAATACATGGACACAATGAGGAGAACATCACACACTGGGGTCTGTTGTGGGGACTAGGGGAGGGACAGGAGGGCATAGGGAGGTTGGGGAGGGATAATATGGGGAGAAATGCCAGATATAGGTGATGGGGGATGGAGGCAGCAAACCACATTCCTATATACCTATGCAACAATCCTGCATGATCTGCACATGTACCCAAGAACCTAAAGTACAATTAATAAAATATATATATATATAAAAGAAAATTATAGAACTGAAATATATAATCTCAAATATTAAAATAAAAATTCAAGGGATAGACTTAATAGCCAAATGGACATAATGGAGAAAAAAGTTATTATACTCAAAGATAAAGAACAGAAATTATAGAAGGTGAAAGAGAAAGAAGAAATATTAAAATCAAAATAATAAAATCTGTGGATCTGTTAGATAATATTATGTCAAACAGTAAACATGCATGTATTTGAAATGCCATAGGAGAAGAAAGAGTAAAGATGCAGAGAAAATATTTAAAGTAAATAGCAATAATAATAAAATAACAAATAAAATCCCTGGTGTATATATATATATATATATATATATATATATATATATTAAACAATACAGTTCTAAATAATCTTCTGAAAAAAGAAATCACACGAGAAATTGGAAACTATTTGAACTGAATGACAATAAAAATATGATATCAAAAATTTTGAGTTGAAGAAAATGCTTGGAGGGAATGTTGCAAATTCATGAGGCTATATTAAAAAAGAACTTAAATTGATGATCTAAACTTCTATCTTAAAAATGTAGAAAAAGAAAAACAATAAACGTAAAGCAATCAGACAAAATGAGATAAAGACAAGAACAGTTAATAAAATAGAAAATAAAATAACATTAAGGAAAAAAAACCCACAGCTTGTTCTTTGAGATCAATAAAATTGATAAAATTTCTAGCCAGAATTATCATGAAATAAAGGAGAAAAGTAAAAAGGAAGATATCACTACAGATCCTTCAAATATTAAGCACATAAGATGATATTATGAGCAACTTATGAAAATAAGTTTTACAATCTAGACAAAATGGAAAAATTTCCTGAAAGACAAAAATTTCCAAAACCGACCCAAGAAGAAATTGAAAACTTTAACAGACTTAGCTCACTTGAGAAAATTGAATTTTGTAATTTAAAGTTATTCTGAAATCAAAAAACTCCTGGCCCCAATTGTTTGGTTGGTGAATTCTATCAAATATTTAAGAAAGAAAGACTGTTAGTCTCTCTTGAAAATCAGGAAAGAAGGAATGGAACAGAAGCAATATTTGAAGAGAAAATGACTGAGAATTTTCCAAAGCTAATTAGACATTAAAACTTAGATTCAAAAGGCACTATGAGCCCCAAACATAATAAATTGAAATCCACACATATATACATATTAGTAAAACTTCTGAAAAAAATGAGGAAATCCTAAAAAGCAGCCAGAATTAAAAACAAACAAACAAAACATTAACCTTTATAAGAGCAACAATTAGACAGAGAGCTGGCAAAAAAAGAGCAAAATAATTGAAGCACTAGCTTTCAGATGTCAAAAGGAATACAGAGTAAAGAAAAATGTAAATATATGTATAAACATAATAAATATTCAGTGCAATAAAAATGGCTTTTACAGCAAAAAAAAAAAAAAAATAGAGGTTGAAATCCTAGTCTTTGACAAAGTAGAATTTAAACCAACAAAGATCAAAAAAGACAAAGAAGGGCACTACATAATGGTAAAAAGATAAATTCAACAAGAACAGCTATAGCTAACTATCCTAAATACATATGCACCCAATACAGGAGCACCCAGATACATAACACAAGTTCTTAGAGACTTACAAAGAGACTTAGACTCCCATATGATAATATTGGGAGATTTTAACACCCCACTGTCAATATTAGACAGACCAATGAGAAAATTAACAAAAATAGCCAGAACTTGAACTCATCTCTGAATCAAGTGGACCTACTAGACATATACAGAACTCTCCACCCTAAATCAACAGAATATGCATTCTTTTCAGTAGCACATGGTACTTTGTGAGAACAAAGAGACAATGTACCAGAATCTCTGGGACACAGTTAAAGCAGTGTTAAAAGGTAAATTTATAGCACTAAGTGCCCACATCAGAAAGCTAGAAAGATCTGAAATCAACACTGTAATATCACAATTAAAGTAGCTACAGAAGCAAGAGCAAACTAATCCAAAAGCTAGCAGAACACAAGAAATAACTAAGATCAGAGTAGAATTGAAAGAGATAGAGACAATAAAAAACCTCCAAAAAAACAATGAATCCAGGAGTTTGTTTTCTTTCTTTTCTTTTTTTTTTTTTTTTTGAGAAGATTAACAAAATAGATAGACTGCAAGCTGGACTAATAAAGAAGAAAAAAGAGAAGAATCAAATAGACACAATAACAAATGAAAAAGAGGATATCACCACTGACCCCACAGAAATACAAACCACCATCAGAGAATACTATAAACACCTCAACGTGAATAAACTAGAAAATCTAGAAAAAATGGATAAGTTTCTGGATTCATACACCCTCCCAAGACTAAACTAGGAAAAAGTCAAATCCCTGAATAGACCAATAGTAAGTTCTGAAATTGAGGCAGTAATCAATAGCCTACCAACCAAAGTAAAGCACAGGACCAGACAGATTCACAGATGATATCTACCAGAGGTACAAAGAGGATCTGGTACCATTCCTTCTGCAACTATTCAAAACAATTGAAAAGAAAGGATTCCTCCCAAACTCATTTCATGAAGCCAGCATCATCCTTGTATAGACTCAACAAAAAAAGAAAACTTTAGGCCAATATTCTGATCAACACTGATGTGAAAATCCTCAATAAAATACTGACAAACTGAATCCAGCAGCACATTAAAAAACTTATCCACCACAATCAATTCGGCTTCATCCCTGGGTTGCAAAGCTGGTTCAACATATGCAAATCAATAAACATAATCCATCACAGAAATAGAACCAAAGACAAAAATCACATGGTTATTTCAATAGATGCAAGGAAAGGTCTTTGATAAAATTCAACATCCCTTTATGTTAAAAAGTCTCAATAAACTAGGTATTAATGGAACATATCACAAAATAATAACAGATATTTATGACATGCCCACAGCCAATATAATACTGAATGGGCAAAAGCTGGAACCATTCCCTTTGAAAACCAGTACAAGACAAGGATGCCATATTTCACCACTCCTATTCAACATAATATTGGAAGTTCTGGCCAGACCAATTAGGCAAGAGAAAGAAATAAAGGGTATTCAAATAGGAAGAGAGGAAGTCAAATTGTCTCTGTTCGCAGATAACATGATTATATATTTAGAAAACCCTGTCATCTCAGCCCCAAAACTCCTTAAGCTGATAAGCAATTTCAGCAAAGTCTCAGATACAAAATTAATGTGCAAAATCCACAAGCATTCCTTTATACCAACAATAGACAAGCAAAGAGCCAAATCATGAGTGAACTCCCATTCACAATTGCAACAAAGAGAATAAAATACCTCGGAATACAGCTAACAAGGGACATGAAAGACTTCTTCAAAAAGAACTACAAACCACTGCTCAAAGAAATAAGAGAGGACACAAATAAATGGAAAAACATTCCATGCTCATGTATAGGAAGAATCGATATCATAAAAATGGCCAAACTGCCCAAGTAATTTGTAGATTCAATGCTATTCCCATCAAGCTGCCATCAACATTCTTTACAGAATTAGAAAAAACTATCTTAAATTTTATATGGAATCAAAGAAGACCCTGTATAGCTAAGGCAATCCTAAGCAAGAAGAACAAATCTGGAGACCTCACGCTACCTGACTTCAAATTAATACTACAAGGCTACAGTAACCAAAATAGCATGGTATTGGTACCAAAACAGAAATATAGACCAATGGAACAGAATAGAGACCTCAGAAATAATACCACACATCCACAACCATCTGATCTTTGACAAACCTGACAAAAGCAAGCAGTGGGGAAAGGATCTCCTATTCAATAAATGGTGCTGGGAAAATTGGCTAGCCATATACAGAAAACTGAAACTGGACCTCTTCCTTACATCTTATACAAAAATTAACTCAAGATGGATCAAAGACTTAAATGTAAAATCCAAAACCATAAAAACCCTAGAAGAAAACCTAGGCAATACCATTCAGGACACAGGCATGGGCAAAGACTTTGTGATGAAAATGCCAAAAGCAATTGTTAACAAAAGCCAAAATTGACAAATAGAATCTAATTCAACTAAAGAGCTTCTTCACAGCAAATGAAACTAGCATCAGAGTGAACAGGCAACCTACAGAATGGGAGAAAAATTTTGCAATCTATCCATCTGACAAAGGTCTAATATCTAGAAATTTCTAGGAACTGAAACAAATTTACAAGAAAAAAACAACTCCATCAAAAAGTGGGCAAAGGATATGAACAGACACTTCTCAAAAGAAGACACTTAATGCGGCCAACAAACATATGTAAAAAAGCTCATCATCACTGATCATTAGAGAAATGTAAATCAAAACCACAATGAGATACCATCTCACACCAGTCAGAATGGTGATTATTAAAAAGTCAAGCAACAATAGATGCTGATGAGGCTGTGGAGAAACAATTTTACACTGTTGGTGGGAATGTAAATGAGTTCAACCGTTGTGGAACACAGTATGGCAATTCCTCAAGGATCCAGAACCAGAAATACATTTTGACCCAATGATCCTGTTACTGGGTATATACACAAAGGAATATAAATCATTATATTATAAAGACACATGCACACATATTTTTATTGCAGCACTATTTACAATAGCAAAGACATGGAACCAGTCCAAATGCCCATCAGTGATAGACTGGATAAGAAAATGTGGTACATATACAGTGCCATGGAATACTATGCAGCCGTAAAAAGAAATGAGATCACATCCTTTGCAGGGATATGGATGAAGCTGGAAGCTCAGCAAACTAACACAGGAAGAGAAAACCAAACACTACATGTTCTCACTCCTAAGTGGGAGTTGAACAATGAGAACACATGGACACAGGGAGGGGAACAAAACATACCAGGCCTGTTGGGGGATTGGGGGGCGAGGGGAAGGAACTTAGAGGATATGTCAACAGGTTCAGCAAGCCACCATAGTACACATATACCTGTGTAGCAAACCCGCACGTGCTGCACATATATCCTAGAACTTAAAGTAAAATTTTTTAAAAATAGAATTTATGTGTTAAAATATATATGAATGAAGATGCAAGACAAGAGAATTAGAGTTTATATGGCCCTTGAATTGTTAAAAAAGTTGTAATGTTAGACCTGGATGCATGTTATAATCTCTAGGTGAATAACTAAAACACGAATACATAGCAAAAGGTAGCTTAATTGAAAAATTTTAAAAATTAGGAAATAACAAAAATAGGTAACCTAAAAGAAATCAAGAAAAGAGAAAAAACATGTGGAACTGTCAGTACAAACAGAAAATATTAAAACTCAAATGTGATAGGAATTTTCTTAATTACGAATGGATTTAAATATTCAATAAACAGAGAAAGATTGGCATAGTGGATTAAGAATGAAAAAAATCAAACTATATCCTATTTACAAAAAAATCCACATAAAATATAAAGACATAGACAGGTTGAAAAATAAAGTGATGAGATATGATATCTTATGAAAACACTAACCAAGACAAGTTAATATAATCACATTAACATCAAAGTAGGCAAAAATCTTATTGGAGATAAAGAAGTAATTTTAATAAAATAAGTAGTTCAATTTACTAAGAATATGTGGCAGTTTTAAATCTGACTATATCTAGTATTGTAGTTTCATTTTTTTTTAAAAAGCAAAAATAATCTGGAGACATAGTCAAATTCACAATTTTATAAATTCATTAATTGTAATATGTGATTAACAAAGATTTGAACAACAGATTATTCAACCTGACTTATTGGACATATAAAAACATTGCACATATGGACTATTTAACAGAAGTTGAACATATCCTGGGCCAAGACATAATCTCAACAAATTCCAAAGATTGTGCCTGGCACAGTGACTCATACTTGTAATCCCAGCAATTTGGGAGACAGAGGCAGAAGAGTGGCTTGAGGCCAGGAATTTGAGACAAGCCCATGCAACATAGTGAGACCTCATCTCAACAACAACAACAACAGCAAATTAGCTGGGCATGGTGGTGTCAGCACTGAACCCTGGCTATTCGGGAGGTTGAGGTGGGAGGATTGCTTAAGCTCAGGAGTTTGAGGTTGCAGTGAGCTATGATTGGGCCACAGTACACCAGCCTGGATGACAGAGTGAGATCCTGTCTCTAAATAAAAACAACAACAACAACAAAAAATCCCCAAATTCCAAAGATCAAAATCATATAAAATATATTATCTGTCCATAATGCAATTAAGTTAGAAATAACAAAATGAAAAGTCCAGAGTCCCTAATTATTTGGGAATTAATAACTATATCTCTAAAAAACTCCACAAGTCAACCTGCAATTGATATTAGAAAATATTTTACATAAATTATAAGAAAATGTTACATATTAAAATATTATATATAAAAATCCATGGAATGAAAGTCATGCTGAAAAAAAAATTAGAGCTTTGTGTGTTTGTTGGAAAATAAAAAAAGTATGGGAAAAATCAATAAGTTAAAACCCATCTAAAAAAGGAAAAAACTAAGGTATTAAAACCCAAAAGCTTTTTTAAAAGCCCCTCCCTTAAAAAAAAAGATAAAGAAGTACAGAAAAAGAATAGAAAAGGTGAAATGTTACATGACAAAATAGGTTCTAAGTTGAATGTCAGCTTTTTAACAAAATTAATAAAATTGACAAGTTTCTTGTGAGATCAAGTTTTAAAAGTGCCTAATAAAGGACAGGACTAAAGAAGATACACATCAGTACACATCCTGCAGATGTTTAAAAGATACGTTATATTATTATGAATTATTTTATTTTATTTTTTAGCTAGCTAAAAATACAGATGAAATGAGAAATTCTTAGGAAATACATCCTAAAATGAATATGAGAAGTGGGAAATTTGAATAGCTTACATTCACTAAAGCTTATTGAATCTATAAGACCTTACTACAAAGAAGTCTCTTTGAGAATTCTACCAAATATTTAAGGAAGAAATATCACTAATCTTACACAAATTGCTTTAGCCATTGGAAAAAAAATATAACTTTCCAAATCTTTTTATGAGCTCAGGACAACTAAACAATCAAAACATAAAAGAAACTTAAGAATAGAATATTATTTAATTGAAGCCAATATAATTCTTGAACATAGATACAAAAGCTCTAAGTGAAATATTAGCAAACAAACATCAGTAATATGTAAAAAGGCTATTTCTCTTTTACATTTTTAAAAAAGTGATACAAAATAAACGTACATAGCCTGTAATCCCAGCCCTTTTGTGGAGGCTGAGGTGGGTGGATAACCTGAGGTCAAGAGTTCGAGACCAGCCTGGCTAACACAGTGAAACTCCATCTCTACTAAAAATACAAAAAAAAAAAAAAAATTAGCTGGGCATGATGGCAGGCACCTGTAATCCTAGCTACTTGGGAGGCTGAGACAGGAGAATTGCTTGAACCAAGGAGTCAGAGGTTGCAGTGAGCCCAGATTGCACCACTGTATTCACTTTGTCCAGCCTGGGTGACAGAGACTCTGTCTCAAAAACAAACAAACAAACAAACAAACAAAGATGTACATATTTTCAGGATACATGTGAAAACTTAATACATTTATATAATTTGAAAAAACTCAAATCAATAAAATTGGAATATCCATCACCTTAAATTGTGTCTTTTCTTTATGCTAGAAAAATTCAAATTACTATCTTGTAGCTATTTTGAAATATAAAACAGATTATTGTAAATTATTGTCATCCTACTGATCTATCAAACAGTAGGTCTTATTTCTTCTATCAAACTGTACATTTGTACCCATTTATATACTTCTTTTCATTTTCCCTCCCATATATCTTCCCAGCTTCTTGTAACTACCAATCTACCGTCTATATTTCATGAAGCAGTTGGGTTGATTCCCAGAATGTAAGCTTGGTTTTACATTAGAAAAAAAAAAATCAATGTAATATCCTACATCAACAACAACAAAAAAGATCATTATATGATTGTCTCAGTAGATACAGTGAATACAGTTAATTAAAGTCAATATCCATTTATGATTTTTAAAATATCTTAGGAAATTAAGAATATAAGAAATCTATTAATCTGAAATGTGATATTTACAAATAACTTATAGCAAACAATCAACTTAGTGGTGAAATATTAAAAGATTTCCCTGTGAGATCACAACCTAGAATGTATGCTCACTAATGTCACTTCTAATCAACCTTGCAGTAGAAGTCTTTGCAAATGCAGTGAAAGAAATTTAAAATAAACACAAAGGTATAAGGATTGAAGAAGTAGAAAACTGCCATTAGAAAACTGCCATTAATTACAGAGATAATTATATTTGTAAAAGACTCAAAGTAATCTATAGAAGAATGATTAGAATTAACAATTAAGTTTAGAAAAATTGTTGAGTACAAGATCAGAATATGAGCATTTACTACATTTCTGAATGCCCATCAGAAAATGAAATTTTAAGGTGTGATTACAATAACCTTAAAATAATCAAATACATAGGAATAACCTACGTGAAAGAACTTCACACAAAAAACTGTAAAATATTATTTAGAGAAATTAAAGAAGATCTACTTAAAAAGAGGAATGTGCCACATTGATGGGTTTGAAAAATCAGGACTGTATAGACATCACCTCTCCCCAGATTTGATCTATAAATTTAAAGAAATTTCAATCAAGAGCCCACAAGGTTTATGTCATATGTGTGTGCATGGCTAATTTGACAAAATGATCCTGAAACAGAGAGAAATACAAGGGGCCAAGAAAAGTCAAGATATCTTTGGAGAAGAAAATGAAAAAAACAGGCTCTACTGGATATTAAGATCTACTATAAAACTACATTGTAATTTTTACAATGCAGGATTGAAACCTAGGAGAGACAAATAAATCAATGAACTAGAATAGAAAGCTCAGAAACAGAACCGTACATATATGAACATGTGATTAATGGAAAAGGTGACACTGCAGAGGAATGGGAAGTGATTGGCTTTTTAACAAATGTTACTAGAGCTACCGGATATCTAGTTGGGGAAATACTTGACCTTGTCTCATACATACATAAAAGTCAATCTTGGGAGGATGGTAGACCTAAAATATGAAAGGCAAAATAGTAAAGCTTGTAGAAAATAACATAGGAAAATTTTCTTATGACCTCAGGGCACAGAAAGATTTCTTAACCAGAAACCAAAACACTAACCACAAAGAAAAAAATTGGTAATTTTGATTACATTAAAAGTAAGGACTTTTACCATCAGAGTACACTCTTATGGGAATGAAAAGGCAAAGGCACAAAGTGTGAGAAGATATTTATACCCCAATAACTGACAAACTGTATTCAAAATATGTAAAGAGTTCTTATTAATCAATAAAACAGAAAATGCTAATTAAAAAATAGATGAGAGATTTAAGCAGGTAATTCGCAAAAGAAGTTATCCAAATGACTAAAAGCCACAGAAAAGTACTTAACTACATTAGTAAACAGGAAAGCACAAACTAAAAGCACAGTGAGATACTACTGTTCATTTACTAGAATTGCACATAACAATGAAAAAAACCATTTCTACACACAATATAGATGAATCTCATGAACATCATATTGAGCAAAAGAAATCAGACTAATAATTATACATATTGTGTGATTCCATTTATAAAAATCTTAAATACAGGCAATTTTAAACTGTAGCCTATGGGGATAAAACTTAACTGAAAAAACTATAACGAAAAGTAAGGACAGACAACTATTAAAGTCAGCATAGTAGTTTACTTTTTGGGAGTGAAGATGGTAAGGGGAAAGATCAGGCAGAAACCTAGAGGGGAACTTCTGGGCTGCTGCCAATGTTCTGTTTTCTGACCTGGCTATTTGTTATATGTTTGTTTTATGATTATGTGTTTTTATGTTTTTGCATATTTTTCTATATGTCTGTACATTTCACAATGAATAACTTAAAAAGAGTGAAGGGCACATCCTTCTTTCTTACTTCCTTAGTGGAGAATCAGGGTTACTCAGTATGATTGGCAGAGAGAAAACTGAGTTCTAGACCATCACGGTGACGCCAAGTCAGCCCTGGACCATCTACCTCTGAACTACTTCTACACTACAGAGAAACAAATATCAATCTCATTTAAGTCACTCTTGAGAATTTCTGCTTCTTGCAGCCAATCCAAGTCTAGCTTCTACAAGGTAAGAGTTGGAATTCATGCAACTTACACCTAGAAAATATCTATTATTATTTGGTCCAATGCTTGGTTCTAGGTACAGCAAGAGGAATCATGAACTTGTAGGCAATGAAGGATTGATAAAAGGCGATCCCTTGATGGGCTAAATGCTTCTCTCTGATCCCTTAAATCCCATGATTAGAATTGGACAAAAGTCATTTTTTAATTTCTTGGAATAACTTAGACCAGCTGCCATGATTAGAATTGGACAAAAGTCATTTTTTTATTTCTTGGAATAACTTAGATCAGCTACCAGTTTCCAGAATAGTTGCTACCAACAACCACCACCCCTACCCAGGCTTCTCTTGTCCTGTGGAAGGCTGATCTACAGTCATTGCCAAAAAGTAAAAATGTTTTTGTTGAAATTGGCTGTGGACCAACTCTTTGTTTAAAAGGAGCTTTTCAATTGTCCTTGGATCCCAATCACAGTCAGACGAGGAAGGTGAAAGATTTATTTTTCAGAACTGAGCTTCACTTAGCTTTCTGTGTAGGGCACAGGGTCTTGAACTGAGCACTAAGCAGAAGTGGGGATGGGTCACACTCATTCCCAGAATCAGATTGAGCCCAGGTTATTTTAAAGTGAGCTATGAAGCAAATCAAAGTTGTTTTTAAATACATAAATCCAATAAGCCAGCTGGACTCAGGACTAAACCTATATCTTTTCTAGAATTATTCAACTAGGAAATAAAAATATTCCCTAAACGGAACCTGAATTGAATTGTACTGTTTTTGCATTTGGTTTAAGTCTTTGGATTTTGGCAGGAGGGGACAGCTGTGGGTTTGTTCAAGGGGAGCTGAAGTCTGGAGTCTATGCTGGGGGGCAGAAGTTTCTATGAGCTTGCTTGTGTTTGCAATGTAAAACAGAACCTTGTTAGGGGTCTGACATGCAGGAGCTCTGGCTGCAGATAGCAATTCAGCCATTCGAGGGGAAGATGACCTATATTTGTTTGCAGAGACTTAGCATTTGCTGTTTAATCAGTCCTTGAGAAATCAGCTATAGTCCAGGGAAAATTGCAGAGAGTTTGGGCTTGTGCTTAATTCTTTCCAAGACGGACAGCCTACCTGACAGGTATGATTTGTTACACAGAGAATGCAATGTTTTCTCCCCAAAACATATTCCTCAGGCATAGCAAAGAAAGCATTGTGCCTCTCCAAACACTCTACAGAAGTCGTGGAGTGTGATCAAGGGAAGGTTTCACCAGCACAGACACTCTGGCTCAGAACACAATGTATTGTAATGCAAATTAATTCACTCCTTCATGGAGAATCAGGAGCTTTTCAAAGAGGTACAAGAAGAGGGAACAAATGGCTGCTCAAAGAAAACTATAGAAATAAAGCAATGCAGTGTCACAGCATCTTGTCCCTTTGAACCTCAGAGCTGCCTAAAATCAGAATAACTGACTCATGCTGCACCAGGGCTTCAAAGGAGGAAGCCGATGTTCAGGCCCCTGTCCCACCCACCAAAATCATAAAGACCAGAGTGAAAAGCCATCTGGGGTCGGCGTCTTGAGCTCCTAATGATGTCAGTATTGGTTATGGTCCTGAACAGCCACCATTTACACACAGATCAATTTATATCACACCTTATCATATGGTAAGCACTGAGGGTGTAACTGGAAAAGAAAAATATGTGTTATCATTTTCCTCTAGAAGTGCATCCTCTAGTGGAGAATGCCAGACTGCAGTGGTGGAAGAATCAAATTGTTCAGACCCTAGAGTTTTCCCACATTTGTCCTTAGCTTTTAGACTGCTGAGATGAGTTACCTAATGAGGCCGTGAACAAAGAAAGCATTAGGATGCCTTGGTGGTCAAAGGGTCAAGTCCTAATCTCATCTTATAGCTCCAAAGATAGAACTAGACAGTGAGAAAGTTGCTATATTACTTCCCTGCTTAAAACCCCTCGATGGTTTCTGATACTCTTTGAATCAAGTCTGAAATCTTCACTTTGTTTCTGAAGGCCTGCACCACCTGGTGCCTGTCTGCATCTCCAGCCTGGTCACCCTTTGTTTCCCCACCCACAACACCACGCTGGTCTCAGTTTTTCTAACTTGCCATGGTTCTGTCCACCCCAGGACCTTTGTACCTGCCATTTCCTCTTCCTTTTGCCTGGCCAAATCTCTCCAATCCTTAGAGCACACCTTTACTGTCACTTTACTGGGAGGTCCCTTTCTACACATTTCAGACCAAGTTTCTGGTCCATCTGCCCGTTGACCTCTTTACATTGCTTTCCTAGCACTTAGCATGATTATAATTATAAGAAAATTGTGTAATTATTTGTAAGCCACCATTCCTGATGGGTTGTAAGCTTTGTTACATCAGAGTTTGCATCTGTTTTTTCTTAACACCATATCCCACCCCAGCACAGTGCCTGGCTATAATCATAAAAGTGGTTAACATTTGCTTGGGTACATGCTGCCTTCTTCATGCATGAACTTAATTAATCCTCATAATTGCCTATGAAAGAAATACTATTGGTATACTTGCTTTGCAGATGGGGGTTTGTAGAAATAGAGAGGTTAAATAACTTGCCCAAGGTTAAATAGTTTACCTGCCCAGTAAATAGTAAGAATTTGAATCCAGATAGTGGAGCTCCAGAGTTTGTGGTCCTAGCAACTGTATTGTGGTGGCTCAAGAAGGGTTTGTTGAATGAATGAGTTTATAAAGAAATGAATGCAATTGGGTTGACATAGTGTTCATGAGATTAAATTGACCAAGGAGTGGCAAGAACGTGAGGTGTGTTTTCTCTCTGCCTGTTACATGTGCTAACATTTATTGAATATTTATTACAAGTCCATTCCCTTGTTTTGCTGATAAGGAAACTGAGACTTAGAAAGTTTAGTAATAGTCCACACAACTAACAAGTAGTAGAATTTGGAATTCAACCCTTTACACTATATTATACTGCCTCCCACATAAAATCGGGAATAACAAATGTCTGTATAAAAATGAAGACAGAGCTCCACACTTGTGGATTTTAATCACGTGCACCCAGGCACACACACAAAGCCCTTTCAAATAAAAGAAAAGTGGATGGGATTTAGATTTCTTTTCTCTCTTTCCTTTGGAATTCAACTGAAATAAGGTATAGAAAATGACCGTGGATGACAGCTGGGATCTTGCACTGGCAGACAAAGAGTCTTGTTCTTCATATGCAGACATAAACACTTGGCATTTCAAACCAGGAGACTTGTAGTTAGCAGACAGCCATCTCCTGCTTTTGCTACGTCCTACCTCATTCCCCAAATCCTTACCTCTCTTCTACCAATTGCTCAACCTGGCTACCCTGGCCCCAAGTATTAACTGTGGTCCTTGGATGAGGAGTTGGGCACCAGTCACCCTTCATGAAGTTGACAGAACTCACCATTGTAGGCAGTCAGATTCTGACCTTGGGCACTGGTTTGATGGCTTTTTCTTCCATTCAGCAACATTAAGTGAGCACCTAATACATAGCAGGTCACATGCAGAGTGTTGGAGATATAACAGTGAACAACAACATAGATACTGTCACCATGACACAGGCTGCCTCCTCCAGCAGATGAGAAGCTGACATAAAGCAACTGGTCACAAAATTAATTATAGAATTATGGCACAAGGTGATGTAAAATGTCACCAAAAGATGCTTTCTTTGCTCCAACTGCTTGTTCGCTGGTCCCTACCCCCATTACTGCCCAGTTATAGAAGGCAAACTCACAGCTGACAGCCAGAGAGGTTGTGTCCTTCATCTAAATGATAAGAAATATATTTCCTGGGACCAGATTCTCCCAGTTGATACCAAGTAGAAAGTAAAGCATAACTGGTTTATTGGGGTTTTTTATTTTTATTTTTTAAATTTTTATTTATTTATTTATTTCTGCCACCAAGACAGAAAGGCATAAAAGGACTGGGAAAGAGAGGAGAGGAAATTTGGAGAAAGTCAAGAAGGAGAGAGAACTACATTTTTCCCCACTGGGTGATCTTCAGAGAATGTTCCTAACAGTTTTGGGGTGGCTATTAATACAAGGTCTAGTACCCACTTTTTGGTGGGAGTTTCCGAAGCAGAAGCCCTGTGAGGAGCTGGACAGAGCAGTAGAGGTGATAGGGTGGCAGAGGGAGAAAGCAGACGGCAAAGCATACTCAATCCCTGCAAGCTTAAGCTGGCATGGCAGACTCCTGTGGGCCTGGACCAGGGGGATGGTGAGAGGGAGAAGCTCACTGTTCTATGACAAGATATACTCTGGGTACACCTTGCAAAACAAAGGCCAAGGCAGAGAGGTTACCAGAGGCAGGAGGAATCTTCTATGCCTTGAGTCCAAAAGAATGGAGAAGGGGTATTCTGAGAGACACCATAGAAAGACAGTCTCTCTCCACCTGTTTACCCTTCCTGCTTGGTGTGAAGCCTCAAGATGCCTGACGTCAAGTGTGTGTGCGTCTGTGGGAACACTGGAGGGAGAACTCTGAATGTTGGGTAGTTCCCAAATACTGACAGGATGTATATTTGACTCAATACCTGGGAGACTTTTAAACTAAAAATGACCAAGATAAGTTGAACTGAATATAGTGTGTTAGGCTAAATTTAATTTTCCCTTTGCCAGGCAGAAGGATGAGGGCTTGTCTGAGCCAGCTCTTCCCTGCCCTGGAAGCCAGCACTTACCCCACTGAGCCCAGCCCCATCCTCCTCTTCCAGCCCTTGCCTGTGTGCCACCATGTGTCCAGCACTGGCCAGCTGTGGGAACGACCATGGGAGAATAAGACTTTGGGTCTCTGCCCTTACAATCAACTTAATCCTGGCATGTGATGGAAGCAGATGTTATAGGAAGAAGAGAGCAAATGAAACTCTAGCAAACAGTTTATGCATCTGAGCCTGCAGACTTAAAGACGCAGTTTACAACAGAAACTGTAAAAAAAAAATTTCCAATGTTTCTTCTCCAGAGTGAAATAAGGGCTCTCCTCTGCTTGAGAGAATGCTTCTATTTCTGATTTTCCTGAGGAGTCTAACGGAATAGAACGAGTCCATCAGGGATGGGACAGGATGTCCACTGAGCAGGGAGAGTACAACCTGGTAATTCATTTCTTTAAGACCTTTTGCTTAGGGATTGCAAAGTCTTCTTACAACAAATACTTTGTCATAAAAATGACTATAGGATCCCCAATGGCCAGGTCCAATAAAATATAGAAATGAAAACAAACCTTCAATGTCCCCTTGTTTTCAGGTTTTTCCGAGGAAGAAAGAGAGAGGAAGGGGGGGGGAAGAGAGAGGAAGAAAGAGAGGGAAGGTGATGGAGGAGAAGACAGAGGGATATGTGAGAGAGAAAGGGGAGTTGAAGAAGGAAAAATAATGCAGAATATGGGATTTAATTATAAGTTCTGGTTTTCCCTCCAAAACTGTGATATTTCTAGAGGCACGGTTTAATGAATAATGGAACATTACTACTACTACTAATGATAATATTTCTGCTAGATAAACAAAGCTATAAGTAACCTAACTTTCCATCAATAGGAGGCTGGTTGAGTCAATTATGGTAGCATTATACCATGTACTTACTATATTAACAGGTTGTTTTGAATAACATATGGCTCTTCAAAAGAATAAGTTGCTTTATAATATTGACCCAAGAGAGACGTTTGTGAAAGTAGAAAGAGAAAGTTTAACGACACTATGATTTCATTTTTGTAAAACAACAACAAAAACAATACACATGAACTTAGGGAAAATAGTCTCTGATGTTTACATACATATTCATGTGAGTAAAGAGAAAGGTGTGAGGGATCCCCATGAAACTTAACTATTGGATACCTCAGGGAGAGTGGAGGAGGTACTGGAAGGGAGGAAGAGAAATTAAGGTTTTCTTTGCACCCCTCTGTATCATTTGAGTTGACACAATGCACACAGATTACTGGAATCTCATTTAAAAGAATAAAAACATTAGAAACGTTAAATTGTTTAGCATATAAAATAGCAAATAGTACTAAGGGGTAACAGAAAGCACAATCTTTGCAGCCCATTACATATCATATCCACTGCTAAGTCCTTCATACACACTCTTGCTTGCACCTCGCAACAGCCTTATGCTCCCATTTTACAGGCTCAGAAATGCTAAGTTGCCTGAATTTGCACCACACTTTCCTGACATAGTTGAGGTCTGAACCCAGGTCACACCAACTATATAATCACTGGGTGAGGGATGCAGCTGGAGGGCTTCCAGGTACCAAGAGGTCCAGCACGAGGCCATTGTACCGGAGTATCAGGTGTTGGTGAGCAATTTCCATTGTACCCAGTGACAGAGCAGGGACTGTGACAGCTGTGAGCTGGACCCAGGGTTAGAATAGCTTTCCTAGCATACCGAATTTTTAATATCTCAATTCTCATGGCTGGACTCAGCTGAGCAAGCTGCCATTACCCATCAGCTTCTACACAGTATTTCCCAGAAACAGGCTGTTAGGAACATCCTATGTCTGGAAACATTTTATCATCAAGGAGACTTAACCAAGACACATTAAAATTGCCTAGCCCACTTTCTCATGCCCATGGGCAGGGAAATTAAGGGTATTTGGGTCTAGCTGAAGCGTTGAGTTAGGCAGTCAGGTCTTATTAATTTGGAGTTTGGTGACAATTTAGCATAAGTGTGGCTGAAATTTGCTTCTGCAACATCTGTAGATAAAAAATCTGCCAGATTTCTTAATAAGGAAAACAGACAAGTGAGGATGGAAAACATTTAACCTACTTGAGAGATTTAAGTGGGTTTTTTTGTTTGTTTTATTTGTAAAGAATTTAAGCATCGTGTCTGCCTGAAAATGCCAGCTCCTAAATAGTTATTATTAATGGCAAAAGAAGATTCAGCAAGATTTCTAGGTCATAACTTTTTAGAAGTAGCCAAGTAACTATACCTGCTTTAAAACTGTAGTCTATTTTTTCAACAATGTTATTTCCTCAAATGACTAGACTTTCTCCCATCAGCATTGAGGATGTCCTGACATATTATCTCCGAGACTGAAAACATCAAGTGTCAAAATCTTTCTCGCAATTTATTCATTTTCTGATGACTGTGTTTATCAGTTTAGAACTTAGCTTGAGAACTTCAGATTTCTCTATTTGTACAGGCCAGCAAATGTAAGTTGCACTCTGTCTCAAAAAGAAGAATTGCCTTCTTTTTCCCATGTTTTGAAATGACATCTTCTCTTGTCTTTCCAGTTTTTATGGTCTCTGTTTTACAGTCTCCAAGATTGTTCCATTCTCCTTTTAAGGTGATTCTTCCATTTCATCCCTCTAAAATTTGCAGATGGGAGAAGAGCAGTCCACATCTGCAGGCTCCATTGCCTCGTCACTATTTCTTTCTGTCTTCAGTCCCTACCATCAGCAGAAACTGCTCTCCCAAAGGTCACTAATGACATTCTAGCAGCAAATGTGGTGACCTTTTCTCAGTCTTCGTGGTGCTTGCCCTTTCTGAGTGTCTCACACTATGGACCATCTCTTCTGCCTTTATAGAAAATTCATTTTTGCTTCCATTATCCTGTAATCTCTTTCTTCTTTTCTTGTTTCTGGATGTGGTTTTTGTTCCCTTTCTTTGCTTTCCCTTGCTCTCTCACTCTCTTAAATATAAGCATTTTCAAGTTCTCCTTTCTTCTTCGGGTGGTGGTGATAGGGATTGTGTCTCATCCTCTCCTTTGACTATAAATGCTTCTTTGTGGATGAGTTTCAAATCTATAGCTAAAATCAAGTCCTGTCTTTCTAATTAAACTCCACCATGCCAAGTGCATATATTTGATTCTCAGTCTGTTCTTCTTTCTAGTGGCATTACTACCTTCCTGAGCAACAGGGCTTGATATCTTGGGATCACTTTAAACCACTCCCTTCTTCCCTTCCCTTCCATCCTAACAGTAAGTGAGACTGTAAAATATCCATCACAAACTAGTGCTTGGCAGTTCCTTCGGAAGTGACTTAGGATAAACCCAACCATACTGAGTTTCCTAATTCTTACCATGTAGATCATGGCAGACACATTTCAGGTGTTGCTAAGGGTTGACAGCCCTGTCATTAAAGCACAGAGAGGATGGTACTATACTACTTTGAGTAGATACCTTGAATTGTTCATTTTGTTTTGTTTAGCAGAGGTGGGGTCTCCCTATGTTGCTCACGCTGGTCTCTGACTCCTGGGCTCCAGCAGTCCTCTTGCCTCAGCCTCGCAGAGTGCTGTGCTGGGATTACAAGTGTGAACCACCACACTCTGCTACTTTTAGTTGTTTTTGCTATAATAATTACAGTTGATTCTTGTTATTCTCAGTGGTTATGTTCTCTAAAGTTGCCACAGACACTAAATTAGTGAAAATTGAACCAAATTGAACCATTGGTCCTAGGGAAATACAGGGTTAGTTTCCTATAAACCTCTGATCACAACATTATCATTGAGCAATCAATATGTAACTTTGTTTTATGTGTGTTTCTATTTAAAGACACTTACAATACTTTGCTGATTTATGAACCTGGATGTATAGCCAAGAATATTATAACTTGTGCTTGAATGAAGCTTATCTAACACACATATTTTCTCCATAAGGCATATGAGAGCCTGCTGTACTTAAGAAAATTAGACAGCACTTGAGTATTATGCTTGGGGTCATTTTAAATGGTTAAATCACCAATAAAATGCCCCAAAATGCCAAAACAACAACAACAACAACAACAAAAACAACATGGCACTGTTAAATAGACCACAAAAAAGACACTTTTTTACTTCGTGAGAGCTGAAACATTAAGGCAGAGTGTATTAGTCCATTTTTACACTGATATAAAGAACTACCTGAGACTGGGTAATTTAGAAAGGAAAGAGGTTTAATTGACTCACAGTTCCTCATGGCTGGGGAGGCCTCAGGAAAGTTACAATCATGATGGAAGGCAAAGGGGAAGCAGGTATCTTCTATACAAGGTGGCAGGAGGAAGAATGAATGCAGGAGAAACTACCAAACAAGTGTAAAATCATCAGATCTCATGGGAATTTACTCACTGTCATGAGAACAGCTTTGGGGAACTTCCTCCATGATTGAATTACCTCTACCTGGTCTCTCCCTTGACATGTGGGGATTATAGAAATTAGGAAGATTATAATTCAACATGAGATTTTGGGAGGGGGCACAGCCAAACTATATCACAGAGTGTCACTTTGCTACACCTCAGCTAGGAATGTGAGTATTGGGCAACTCAAAATTTCTGATCCTCTGCACATGCCTGTAAATAGCAGTGAAAGCACCCTGAGTGTTGATTTTGAGATTATAAATAAATTGTAACCAGTAGGTGAACTGGCAGATATGGAGTCTGTGAATATGAGACTCAACTTTGCGTTTTCCTTCTCTTATCTGATACACTTGACCTCACTGAAGACTTGGCTTCGCTTTGCCTAGATTTACTGCAGTAACTCTCCGGAACTATCATTCTACCCCAGCCTCCCACTCTCCATGCCCATCTTATACTCCCCATTGTCTGTGCTGAATTCAGGATTCTGGCTGACAGGAATTCTCTTTACATTTTTCCCTCTCTGCCTAGCTCTATCTCTATGAATAATACTTGTATCAGCTGCCATATTGTAAATGTATCACTTTAAGCAAAACTGCTTGCATTCATTTTCCTAATTTCTAGAATGAACTGATGGTTTTCAGTCTACCTAACTTACAGGTTTTTTGTGAAAATCATGTAAAATAGTCACTCTCAAGTTTTCATGTTACCAAAAATCACCGGTGAAATGGGCCAGAAACAGAAGAGAAATACCTTAGAAATTCAGATTTCTGAGCCCTCACCTCAAAGATTCTGACTCAATAGATTAAAATCAGTCCTAGCCCTACTTTTAACAACAATGTGAGGTGTTCCTTGGATCACGCTAAGAAGCACTGGTAGGTCAACAGATGTGAAGTTGTTTTGTAAGCTAGCTACCTTCATCCACCAGAAAAATAGCAATTGAGCACCTACTCTGTATTGCTCAGTGGTGAGCAAGGTATGTAACAGTGAAAGGGACAGAAAAACAAACTCAAAAAAGAGATGAGAAAGGAAGATTAGTATGTTTTTGTTAATGCTGCTTTTTTCGTAAGAACATAAAAAAAAACCCACGAAACTTATACAAAGAAAACAAATAGGCATGTGCCGAGATCCCAGAAACAAGTGTGCAACTAAACCCTGAAATCAAGCTCAAATATTCCTTCCACCATTCACATCTGTGAAAATGGTTTGCATGCACGTCCTCTATGTCCTATCGGCTGGAACTCTCCTTGAGGACAAGGAGCTAACAGTTTGTGTGCCTTCAAAGATCACACTGTGGGCCTTGTACCTGATGTGTACTCAGCAGAGGTTTGAATGGTTATCTTGTTTACACATATGTCAGTTGGAAAATAGCCCCCATTCAATACAGTTAGATATATGGGCATTTGTAAAATAGCTAGTTAATACCTTCTTATTGTTCAGTAGGCTTGTAGTCAGGGATAGTCACTAGCCACTCAAAGAGGTAGTTAAGGAAAGGAAAAGAGAAAAGATAGATGTATATAAAAATGCTCATTGTGTGGCAGCCACTATGCTCACACTTCCGCCACCAGCACTGTGACACTAGTTAATGCAACAAAATCATTAATGAAATACTTTATAATTTTTCTGCTAAATATTAAAAAGCCAAAGTGTATTTTATTCTTATAGGATGTCACAATTCCCACTAGCCACATTTCAGGGGATCAATAGCCATGTATAGCATGTGGCTACTGTGTTGGACAGCACAGCTCTAGAAGAGGGAACAAATGGACTTGAGTGAACTGAGTTAGCCAGAAAAACACATGGGCCTGGGTTTAATTGATAAAAATATTTTTGGGTAAAGAAACCAAAGCTTGTTATTCAGTATTTAGATGCAGCAATGTTAAGTCTGTGTTCTTCAAGGGAGTGAGGCTGAAGATAATTTATCCCAAACTCAGGCTTTTTTTTTGTTATTATAGTTATTTACTTTATTAATTTCTGGGGTACATGTGCAGATTATGCAGGTTTGTTACAAAGGCATACACATGCCCTGGTGGTTTGCTGCATCCACCGCCCCCCCAGGTTATCTACATTAGGTATTTCTCCTAATATTTTCCCTCCCCAATCCCCCCACTCCTGGCTATCCCTCCCCAATCCCCCCAACCTCTGCTATCCCATCCCTAGGCCCCCTGCCCCACAACAGGCCCTGGTGTGTGATGTTCCCCTCCCTGTGTCTATTGTTCTCATTGTATGAGTGAGACCATGTGGTGTTTGGGTTTCTGTTTTTGTATCAGTTTGCTAAGAATGATGGTTTCCAGCTTCAACCATGTCCCTGTAAAGGATATGAACTCATCTTTTTTATGTCTGCATAGTATTCCATGGTGTATATGTACCACATTTTCTTTATCCAGTCTATCGTTGATGGACATTTAGGTCGGTTCTAGGTCTTTGCTATTGTAAACAGTGCCACAATGAACATATGTGTGCATGTGTCTTTATAGTAGAACAATTTATAATTCTTTGGGTATATACTCAGTAATGAAATTGCTGGATCAAATTATATTTCTATTTCTAGATCCTTAATGAATCACCACACTGTATTCCACAATGGTAGAACAATTTATACCCCACCAACAGTGTAAAAGCATTCCTATTTCTCCACATCCTCTCCAGCATGTGTTGTCTCTTGATTTTTTAATAATTGCAATTCTAACTGGTGTGAGATGGTATCTCAGTGTGGTTTTGATTTGTATTTCTCTAATGACCAGTGATGATGAGCTTGTTTTCTTATGTTTATTGGCTGCATAAATGTCTTATTTTGAAAAGTGTCTGTTCGTATCCTTTGCCCACTTTTTGATGGGGTTGTTTCTTTCTTGTAAATTTGTTTAAGCTCTTTTAAACCATAAAATTAAGATACATACAAGTCCAAAGGAAACCAATGATATTGAAATATTTTTTGCAAAGTATTTAAAAAAAGAAACTTAAAGAGATAATGTGACAGTATAGGTGCTTCTTTATTATTACATTAAATAATTAGGACAAAAACATATTTGCAGAGCTAATAACTATCATAATTTTAAAGAAATAATAAACATAAATAGCAATATAAAAGCTTGTAATATGAAACTGTATGCCATTTCTATTGGCGGCAAAGTCACAGGTGCTGCAAATGATGGTTTACTAACTACATTTATAACTGAAGGAAAATTTAATTTGTAGTTAGACCTTAGTGAAAAGAAAGATGTAGTTTCCCTCCACCCAAGATCATGGGCCACCTTAATTCTGTCCATGGATTGTCTGGTTCCCAAGTTTAGAATCAGTTCTAGATAGAAGTACTTGGATAAATGACCCAGCAATTCAACTTAAAAGAGACTCCTTTTTGTGCTTTATAAAGACAGGTAATCCTCCAGTCTATCTCTGCTGCGCACTTTAATTTTTACTCACTGGTATTCAAGAAAATCACTATAAAGTCCCATCGAAACCAGTTTCTTTAGAGCTTGCTTTATTTAATTGTCTACTAAGTAAAATTAAACAAATGACTTCTATTTTTCACTTGAGATAAAATAATTAACAACAATTAACCGACTTTGTTATTTTTGTCATTTTTTATTTTTAAATTTAATTGGTATTTTTATTTCTGTAAATTTATGTGGTACAAGTGCAATTTTGTTACATGCCTGGATTGCAAAGTGATGAAGTCAGGGCTTTTAGGGTAACCATCACCTGAATAATGTATGATATAGGCATTAAATAATTTTTTCTTATCCACCCTCTTCTCACCTCCTCACCCTTCCAAGTCTCTATTGTTTATTATTCCACACTCTATGTTCATGTGTACACATTTAGCTCCCACTTATAGGCCGTAACTTTCAATATTTGTCTTCTCGTGTCTGATTCATTTTACTTAAAATCACCTCCAGTTCCATTCATTTTGCTGCAAAAGACATTATATCATTATTTTTTATGGCTAAATAGTATTCCACTGTGTATATATATGTATATAACATATATGTATATTATAATATACATATGTATTATATATATAAAATACATATATATATCTATATATATATATATATCTTTTCTTTATTCAATCATATGTTGATGGGTACTTAACATCAACATAAATACTGATTTATTTTCCTTTTGGTAGATACACAGTAGTGAGGTTGCTGGATCCAATGGTAGTTCTATTTTAGCTTTTTGAGAAATCTCCATAGTGTTTTCCATTGAGGTTTTACAAATTTACACTTCTACCAACAGTGTATGAGTTTCCTCTTCTCTGCATCTTCACCAACATCTAGTAATTTTTTTCTTTTTAATAATAGTCATTATGATTGGTATAAGATGATGTCTCATTGTAGTTTTAATTTGTACTTCTCTGACGATTAGTGATGTTGAACATTTTTATATGCCTATTGGTCATTTATATGTCTTCTTTTGAAAATGTTTATTCATGTCATTTGCCCACTTTTAAAAAATGAGATTATTTGTGGTTTTTCATTGAGTTGTTTGAGTTCCTTATGAATTCCGAAGATTAGACCCTTGTTGGATTCATAGTTTGCAAATATATTCTCTCAGTCTGTAGGTTGCCTGTTCACTCTGTTGATTATTTCTTTTGCTGTGTAGAAGCATTTTAGTATAATTAAGTCCCATTTGTCTATTTTTGTTTTTGTTCCCTGTGTTTTTAAGATCTTAGTCATAATTTCTTTGCCTAGACCAATGTACAGTTTATCTCCATTTTTTCTTGTATTTTTATAGTTTCAAGTCTTACATTGAAGTCTTTTATCCATTTTGAGTTGATTTTTGCATATAGTGAGAGACAGGGACCCAGTTTCACTCTCTGCATATGGCAATCCATTTTTCTAGCACCATTTATAGAAAAGTGTCCCTTCCCCCGTGTATGTTCTTGTCAACTTTATCAAAGATTAGCTGGCTGTAAATATGTGGCTTTATCCCTGGATTCTCTCTTTTGTTTCATTGATGTATTTGTCTATTTTTATACCAGTACCATGCTATTTGGGTTATTATAGCCTCGTAGTATATAATTTGAAGCCAGACAATATGATGCTTCCAGCTTTGTTCCTTTCGCTTAAGAGTGCTTTGGCAATTTAGGCTTTTTTTTTTTTTTTTTTGGTTCCCTACTAATTTTAGGGATTTTTTTTTTATAATTCTGTGGAAAATGACTTTGGTATTTTGATAGGAGTTGCACTGAATCTGTAGATTGCTTTGGGCAGTATGTGCATGTTAATGATGTTGATTCTTCTAATTCATATTCATGGCATGTTTTTCTATTTGTTTGTGTCATTTATTATTTCTTTCATCAGTGTTTTGTATATTTATTTGTAGAGATCTTTCACTTCCTTGGTTAAATATATTCCTAAGTATTTTATTTTATTTTTTGTAGCTATTGTAAATGGGATTGGCTTCTAGATTTAATTCTCAGCTAGATCATTATTGGTGTATAGAAATGCTACTGATTCTTGTACATTGTTTTTTGTATCTTAAAACTTTACCAAATTCACTTATCAAGTCTAAGAGTTTTTTTGGTGGGGTGGAGTCTTTAGGTTTTTCTAAATATAAGATCATATCTTCAGTGAACAGGGATACTTTGACTTCTTTTTTTTCCAATTTTGAGAGCTTTTATTTCTTTCTCTTACTTTATTCCTCTGGCTAGAACTTCTAGCTTGATGTTGAATAGGAGTGGTGACAGTGGGCATTCTTGTCCTCTTTCAATTCTTAGAGGTATACTTTCAACTTTTCCCCATTCTGCACGATGCTGGCAATGGTTTTGTCATATACAGCCTTTATTATTTTGAGACATGTTCCTTCTATGCCTACTTTTTCAAGTTCTTTTATTATGAAGAGATGCTGAATTTCATCAAATGCTTTTTTTTTTTTGCATCTACTGAGATGATCATATGATTTTCATCCTTAAATCTGTTTATGTGATGTATCACATTTTTTGATTTGCATATGTTGAACCATCCTTGCATCCCTGATATAAAACACGCTTGATCGTAGTGTATTATCATTTTGATGTGCTGTTGGATTTGATTTGCTAGTTGTTGTCTCCTCCTCCTCTTCCTTCTCCTCCTCTGCCAGCACCACTGCTGCTGCCACTACTACTACTACTACTTCTTCTTCTTCTTTTTGTTCGATGTTCATCAGGGATATTGGTCTGTGGTTTTCTGTTCTTGTTTTGTCCTTGCTGGCTTTGGTATCAAGTTGATACTGATCTCACAGAATGAATTGGGGAGAATTCCTTTCTCCTGAAGTTTTTGGAACAGTTTCAGGAGGATTGGTATTAGTTTTTAGTATGTTTGATAGAATTTGTCTATGAAGCCATCTGGTCCTGGGATTTTCTTTTTTGAGAGATTTTTTCTATTATTACTGATTCAATATTGCTACTCATTATTGGTCTGTTCAGGTTTTCTATTTCTTTCTGGTTCAACCTCGGGAGGTTATGTATTTCCAGAAATTTATTTATTTCCTCTAGGTTTTCTAGTTTGTAAGTATATAGTTGTTTGTAATAGTCTATAATGATCTTTTGTGTTTCTGTGGTAATGTTTCCTTTACATTTCTTGTTTTGTTTATTTAGATCTTCACTCTTCCTTGGTTAGCCTGGCTAGCAGTTAATACTTTTAAAACATCTTTTGGAAGAAGCATCTTTTTGCTTTGCCAACCCTTTGTATTGTGTTTTTGCTCTCTATTTCATTAGTTCTGCTTTGATTTTTGTTATTTCTTCCTTCTGTTAATTTTGGGTTTGGCTTATTCTTGCTTTTCTAGTTTATTGCGGTGTGATGTTAGGTTGTTAATTTGTATTCTTTCCACTTTTTAATTTATTGTTATAAATGTCTCTCTTCACACTGCTTTTGCCGTATCCCACAGGTTTTGGTATGTTGTGTTTGCATTTTCATTTAAAATTTCCATCTTAATTTCTTCATTAAATCAATGATCATTCATGATCAGGAGCATGTTGTTCAATTTCATGTATTTGTATAGTTTCTGACATTGCTTGTGGTATTGATATCTGGTTTTAGTCTACTGTGGTCTGAGAATATATTGCATATTATTTCTATTTTTTTAGAGTTTGTTGAGACTTGTTTTTTGGCCTAAAACATAATTTGTCTTGGAGAATGTACTTTGTGCTGATGCAAAGAATGTATATCCTGAAATTGTTAGGTAAAATGTTCTGTAAAAGTCTTTAAGATCCGTTTGGCCTGAAGTCTAATTTAAGTTCAGTGTTTCTTTGTTGATTCTTTTATCTTGATAATCTGATGCTGTGACTGGGGTTTTTAAACCCCCCACTATTACCGCATTACTGTTGTTCTCTTTCTTTAGGTCTAGTAATATTTGTTTTTATGAATCTGAGTGCTCCAGTAGTAGATGCATATATATTTAAAATTGTTATATCTCCTTGCTGAATTTATCTCTTTTTTTATTTCATGAGTATCTCAATTTTTTGACTATTTTTTATTTAAAGTTTAAAGCATAAAGATATAAGCATAGATGTTCTTGATCACTTATGGTTTCCATTTGCATGGAATATCTTTTTTCACCCCTTTACTTTCAGTCTACATGTCTCTACATGTACAGGATTAGTTTCCTGTAAGAACCATATGGTTGGATTGTGTTTTGTTATTGATTCCATCAGTCTATATCTTTTAAGTGGAGCACACATAGACCATTAATGTTCAAGGTTAATATTAATATGTGAGGTTTTGTTTCTGTCATATTGTTAATTGTTTTCTAGTTGGCTTATAAATTCATTGCTTCTTTCTTGTTCTTTGTCACCTTATATATTAAACAAATAAAATACATTCAATGTAGATAAATAAAAGAAGCAATCAACAAAAAATAAGAAAATTAATGCCCTATAGACATAAATACCATTAATATTTTGATGCATACACTTTGAGGCATATAAAAATGTATCTGGTATGTACACAGGAAAAACTATGTAGATATGTATGTTTTAAATAAAATGAGATGATATTGCATATACTCTCTCGTAACCTACTTTCATTCACTTAATGCATCAAAGACATCTCTGTATGTCAAAAAATATTTGATACCATTTTTTAATGTCAGGATGGCTGAATTCCACTGTAGAACTGTGACATAATTTAACAAATTCCTTTCGTAGACTTTTAAGTTGTTTCATAATTAAAACAATACTTACAGTAAGCAATTATTTCATTTCCAAACTTTCTATTAAATTTAGATGACCCTTTCTTTTTCAAGATAAAAACAGAACAGGGGAACTGGCAAGATGGCCAAATAGGAACAGCTTCGGTCTGCAGCTCCCAGCAAGATCAATGCACATGGTGTGTGATTTCTGCATTTCCAACTGAGGTACTCAGTTCATCTCAATGGGACTGGTTGGACAGTGGGTGCAGCCCATGGAGAGTGAGCTGAGGGAGGGTGGGATGTCACCTCACCCAGGAAGCGCAAGGGGTTGGGGGATTTGCCTTTCCTAGCGCAAGGAAGCCATGAGAGATTCTATTGGGAGAAATGGTGTATTCCAGCCTGGATACTGTGCTTTTCCCATGGGCTGCAACTGGCAGACCAGGAGATTCTCTCCAGCACCTGGCTCGGCAGATCCCACCTCCATGGAGCCCAGGAAGCTAAAATCCACTGGCTTGAAATTCTCCCTGCTAGCACAGCAGTCTGAGGTCAACCTGGAATGTGAGCTTGGTAGGGAGAAGGGCATCTGCCATTGCTGAGACTTGAGTAGGTGGTTCCACCCTTACAGTGTAAACAAAGCCTGTAGGAAGTTTACACTGGGCAGAGCCCACTGAGCTCCCTGGGTCAGAGCACCTGGGGGAAGGGGCAGCTTTGGGTGCAGCTTCAGCAGACTTAAATGTCCCTGTCTGACAGCTCTGCAGAGAGCAGTGATTCTCCCAGCACAGTGTTGGGAGTTCTGATAAGGGACAGAGTGCCTCCTCAAGTAGGTCCCTGACACCTGTGTATCCAGACTGGGAGACACCTCCCAGTAGGGGCCAATAGACACCTCATACAGGAGAGCTCTGGCTGGCATCTGGCAGGTGCCCCTCTGGGACAAAGCTTCCAGAAGTAGGAACAGGCAGTAATCTTTATTGTTCTGTAGCCTCTGCTGGTGATAGTCAGGCAAACAGAGAGCATGTTCTAACCCACTTCAAGGAAGCTAAGAATCTTGAAAAAAGGTTAGAACAATTGCTAACTAGAATAACAAGCCTAGAGAACAATATGAATGATGTGATGGAGCTGAAAAACATAGCATGAGAACTTTGTGAAGCATACACAAGTATCAATAGCCAAATTGATCAAGCGGAAGAAAAGGATATCAGAGATTGAAGATCAACTCAAGGAAATAAAGTGAGAAAACAAGATTAGAGCAAAAAGAGTGAAAAGAACAGTCTTCAAGAAATATTGGACTATGTGAAAAGACCAAATCTACGTTTGATTGATATACCTGAAAGTGACAGGGAGAATGGAACTAAGTTGGAAAGCACTCTTCAGTATATTATCCAGGAGAACTTCCCCAACCTAGCAAGGCAGGCCAACATTCAAATTCAGAAGATACAGAGAACACCACAAAGATATTCCTCAAGAAGAGCAACCCCAAGGCACATAATCATCATATTACCAAGGTCGAAATGAAGAAAAAAATGTTAAGGACAGCCAGAGAGAAATGTCGGGTTACCCATAAAGGGAAGCCTATCAGACTAATGGCATATCTCTATGCAGAAACCCTACAAGCCAGAAGAGAGTGGAGGCCAATATTCAACATTCTTTAAGAAAAGAATTTTCAACACAGAATTTTATAAACAGCCAAACTAAGCTTCATAAGCAAAGGAGAAATAAAATCCTTTACAGACAAGCAAATGCTGAGAGATGTTGTTACCACCAGGCCTGCCTTACAAGAGCTCCTGAAGGACGCACTAACCATTGGAAAGGAACAACCAGTACCAGCCACTGCAAAAACATACCAAATTGTAAAGATCAATGATGCTATGAAGAAACTGCATCAACTAATGGGCAAAATAACCAGATAGAATCATAATGACAGGATCAAATTCACACATAACAATATTAACCTTAAATGTAAATGGCCTAAATGCCCCAATTAAAAGACACAGACTGGCAAATTGGATAAAGAGTCAAGACTCATTGCTGTGCTGTATTCAGGAAACCCATTTCATGTGCAAAGACACACATAAACTCAAAATAAAAGGATGGAGGAAGATTTACCAAGCAAATGGAAAGCAAAAAAAGTAGGGGTTGCAATCCTAGTCTAAGATAAAACAGACTTTAAACCAACAAAGATCAAAAGAGACAAAAAAGGGCATTACATAATGGTAAAGGGATCAATGCAACAAGAGGAGCTAACTATCCTAAATTTATATGCACCCAATAGAGGAGCACCCAGATACATAAAGCAAGTTCTTAAAGACCTACAAAGAGACTTAGACTCCTATATAATAATAGTGGGAGGCTTTAACATCCCACTACCAATATTAGATAGATCAATGATATAGAAAATTAACAAGGATATCCAGGACTTGAACTCAGCTCTGGACCAAGTGGACCTGATAAACATCTACAGAATTCTCCACACCAAATCAACAGAATATACATTCTTCTCAGCACCACATCACACTTATTCTAAAATTGACCACATCATTGGAAGTAAAAATACTCCTCAGTAAATGCAAAAGAATGGTAATCATAACAAACAGTCTCTCAGACCACAGTGCAATCAAATTAGAACTCAGGATTAAGAAACTCACTCAGAACTGCACAGCCACATAGACCTGAACAACCTTCTCCTGAATGACTACTGGGTAAATAACAAAATGAAGGCAGAAATAAAGATGTTCTCTGAAAGCAATGAGAACAAAAACGCAATGTACCAGAATCTCTGGGCCACATTTAAAGCAGTGTGTAGAGGGAAATTTTTAGCACCAAATGCCCACAAAAGAAAGCAGGAAAGATCTAAAATCAACAGACTAACATTACAATGAAAAGAACTAAAGAAGCAAGAGCAATCAAATTCAACAGCTAGCAGAAGACAAGAAATAACTAAGATCAGAGCAGAACTGAAGGAGACAGAGATGAAAAGCCCTTCAAAAAATTAATGAATCCAGGAGCTCGTTTTTGAAAAGATCAACAAAATAGATAGACCACTAGCTGGATTAATAAAGAAGAAAAGAGAGAAGAATCAAATAGATGCAATAAAAAATGATAAAGGAGATATAACCACTGATCCCAAAGAAATACAGACTACCCTCAGAGAATACTATAAACACTGCTATGAAAATAAATTAGAAAATCTAGAAGAAATGGATAAGTTCCTGAACACATACACCCTCCCAACACTAAACCAGGAAGAAGTCGAATACCTGAATAGACCAATAACAATAACTGAAATTGAGGCAGCAATTAATAGTCTATCAACCAAAAAAAGTCCAGGACTGGATGGATTCACAGCCAAATTCTATCAGAGGTACAAAGAGGAGCTGGTACTATTACTTCTGAAACTATTCCAAACAATATAAAAAGAGGGAATCCTTCCTAACTCATTTTATGAGGCCAGCGTTATCCTGATACCAAAACCTGGCAGAGAAACAACAACAACAACAACAACAACAGAAAATTTTAGCCCAATATCCCTGATGAATATCGATGCAAAAATCCTCAGTAAAATACTGGCAAACCAAATCCAGCAGCTCATCTAGAGGCTTGTCCACCACAATCAAATTGGCTTCATTCCTGGGATGCAAGGCTGGTTCAACATACACAAATCAATAAATGTAATCGATCACTTAAACAGAACCAATGACAAAAACCACAAGATTATCTCAAGAGATGCAGAAAAGGCCTTCGACAAAATTCAACAGTCCTTTATGATAAGAACTCTCAATAAACTAGGTATTGACAGAATGTATCTCAAAATAATAAGAGCTATTTACAACAAACTCACAGCCAATATCACACTAAATGGGCAAAAACTGGAAGCATTCCCTTTGAAAACCAGCATAAGACAAGGATGCCCTCTCTCACCACTCCTATTCAACATAGTATTGGAAATTCTGGCCAGGGCAATCAGGCAAGAGAAAGAAATAAAGGGTATTCAAATAGGAAAACAGGAAGTTGAACAGTCTCTGTTTGCAGATGACATGATTGTGTATTTAGAAAACCTCATTGTCTCAGCCCAAAATCTCCTTAAGCTGATAAACTTCAGCAAAGTCTCAGGATACAAAATCAATGTGCAAAAAACACAAGCATTCCTATATACCAATAACACGCAAACAGAGAGCCAAATCATGAGTGAGCTCCCATTCACAATTGCTACAAAGAGAAGAAAATATCTAGGAATAAAACTTTAAAGGGATGCGAAGGACCTCTTCAAGGAGGACTACAAATCACTGCTCAAGGAAATAAGAGAGGACACAAACAAATGGAAAAACATTCCATGCTCATGGTTAGGAAGAATAAATACTGTGAAAATGGCCATAGTGCCCAAAGTAATTTATAGAGTCAATGCTATCCCCATCAAATTATCATTGACTTTCTTCTCAGAATTAGAAAAAACTACTTCAACTTTCATATGGAACCAAAAAAGAGCCTGCATAGCCAAGACAATCCTAAGCAAAAAGAACAAAGCTGGAGGCATCACGCTACCTGACTTCAAACTATACTACAAGGCTATAGTAACAAAAACATCATGGTATGATACCAAAGCAGAGATATAGACCAATGGAACAGAACAGAGGCCTCAGAAATAATACTGCACATCTATAACCATTGGATCTTTGACCAACCTGACAAAAACAAGCAATGGGGAAAGGATTCCTTATTTAATAAATGGTGTTGGAAAAACTAGCTGCATGCAGGAAACTGAAACTGGATCCCTTTCTTACACCTTATACAAAAATTAACTCAAGATGGATTTAAGACTTAACTGTAAGACCTAAAACCATAAAAATGCTAGAATAAAACCTTGGCAATACCATTCAGGACATAGGCATGGGCAAAGACTTCATGACTAAAACACCAAAAGCAATGGCATCAAAAGCCAAAATTGACAAATGGGATCTAATTAAACTAAAGAGCTTCTGCACAGTAAAGAAAATATCATCAGAGTGAACAGGTAACCTACAGAATGGGAGAAAATTTTTGCAATCTACCCATCTGACAAAGGGCTAATAACAAGAATCTACAAAGAACTTAAACAAATTTACAAGGAAAAAAACAAACAACCCCATCAAAAAGTGGGCAAAGAATATGAACAGACATTTCTCAAAAGAAGACATATATGCAGCCACTGGACATATGAAAAAATGGTTATTATTACTGGTCATTAGAGAAATGCAAATCAAAATTGCAATGAGATACCATCTCACACCAGTTAGAATGGCAATCATTAAAAATTCAGGAAACAATAGATGTTAGAGAGCATGTGAAAAAATGGGAACACTTTTACACTGTTGGTGGGAGTGTAAATTAGTTCAACTATGTGGAAGACGTAGTGTGGTGATTCCTCAAGGATCTAGAACCAGAAATACCATTTGACCAAGTAATCCCATTACTGGGTATATACCCAAAGGATTATAAATCATTGTACTATAAAGACACATGCATACATATATTTACTGTGGCACTGTTCACAATAGCTAAGACTTGGAACCAACACAAATGCCTATCAATGATAGACTGGATAAAGAAAACGTGGCACACATCCACCATGGAATACTACACAGCCATAAAAAAGGATGAGTTCATGTCCTTTACAGGGACGTGGATAAAGCTGGAAACCATCATTCTTAGCAAAATAACACAAGAATAGAAAACCAAACACCACACGTTCTCACTAATAGGTGGGAGTTAAACAATGAGAACTCATGGACACAGGGAAGGGAACATCACACACCAGGACCTGTTGTGGGGCGGAGGGCAGGGGGAGGGACAGCATTAGGAGAAATACCTAGTGTAGATGACGGGTTGATGGGTGCAGCAAACCACCATGACACATGTATACCTGTGTAACAAACATGCACATTCTGCACATGTACCCCAGAACTTAAAGTATAATAAAAAAAAAGAAAAAATAGAACATAATGACCACCATCTCATAAGATTATTGGAAATATTAGAAGAGATGAAGTACATAAATTACTTGGCACAGATTCTTTTATTTAATCAATATGCAGTGGAAATTACCTATTTTGTAATTTAATTTCTGTTATGATAGTACCTCTTATCTGAAATGCTTTGGACCAGAGAAATATTTGATTTGAGTTTTTCTGGATTTTAGAATATGTGAAGAGTATATGCCAGCTAAATATTCCTTATTTTAAAAATCCAAAATCTGAAATAATATATTGAGCATTTCTCTTGAGTGTTATGTTAGTACTCAAAAAGTTTCAAATTTTGGAACATTTTGAATTTCAGATTTTTGTGTGAAGGATGTTCAATGTGTATTTCATAGGGTAGATTCCTAAGTATGAAATTTCTAGATAAAAAGATATGGTCAAATTTGAAACATGTTGTCAAATTTTGACCTAGCAATATTGTTTCTAAACACCCATGAATGAATGTAAATATGTTTCCCTTAGCATTGTTGATTTTAATATCTTTGCCATTTTGCTATATCTTTGACATCATCACTAGTGGAATTGGAAATTTTGTGTACACTTGTTGGCTATTTAATTTCTTTTAAAAATTATGTTTCCCCCAATTTGTCCTTTGTCATATATTGTAATTTTTTTCAGTTTTGAAAACTACACTTTTAGCTTTATCTACAGCATCTTTCTATGGAGAAACTTTAGAAATAATTTAATGCTGATGGTTTCACCTATTCCTTCCCCACCTCTTTGATGGGTTCATTTTTTTGGAATCACACTTGGAAATACCAGCTTTGTTTCAATTTTATAACATATTATAATTTTTCCAACTACTTTTACCATAAAAATATTTACATATAAACTTTTAGCTCATCTAAACATTAGGCATAAAATTAGCTTAAAAATTTTAATAGCCCCTTGAACCAACGTAATTACCACATAGGTAGACTTTTGTAACAAAGAAATGTTTAAGAATTTATAAAAATTCTGTTTAAAGCACATTTCAAAGAAGTAGATTTGATTATACTTTATTCATTTACATTTTATTTGACTTCCTAGTTCACAGTGGTAGGGAGGAGGGGTTACATTAGACAGAATAATGTTAATTAATTAATGTTAATTAATCCTTCCCTCTCCCTAAGTAGTAATTACCATTCAACCTTTACGGGTACTTTATTTTTTTTTCCTTCATTTCTCTCCTAATTGCCTTTATGTTTCTAGCTTTGTCCTAAGCCTCCACTGATTTCCTCAAGGGGAATGAAACAGGAATAGCATAACAGCTAAAATCGCAAGATGAACTTGGCCACTTTTGCTAATCATGTTGATTTTTTTTTCCTAACACATCAAAATATAGCCCTATGTAGAAACTCTGACTTTGTAGAAATGATTGCTTCTTCAAAAACAGAATGGTGCCATTGATTTATTTTGCATGATGTCTTAGTTATAGATAAATATTTTATGATGTTGGAATAGGGAAAGCATGAGTCCACAGAAGTGTTTAACATAAGAGACTTTGTTTTTACTTTTTTGGTCCCCATTTCCTGTGGCAATATTCTGTTTAATTCAATCAGAACTTTGTATCCTTACGGTATGTGGAGTACCAGCTTCACTGAGACAGTGCTTGAAGAAGTATGGCCCAGATAGCAGCTCCTCTTGTCACAAATGGAATCAGACCACTCTTACACAGGAGATATAAAATTAGCATGGTGGGCTGAATGACAGCAAGGCTGAAGGTAAGCTATTTAGAGAGAAAAGGTATCTCAAAAAGGCACTGTATTGACCAAGAAGACGTCTAAGATGTCAAAAGTTGATAGTGAAAGGAAGTATGAGTTCCTACCTTCCCTATAGAAACTCACTCAAAACTAAGTTAGTCTCCTCACCAACACAGACTTGAAATGAACAACCAGAGAAATTTCTTGCTTCTCCAAGGTCTTTGGAAAGGCACATTTAACGCTATGCATATGTGCCTATTGACTGCATTTTATATCTCTAAACTGTATATGTCACTGGGTCCTCTACCTCAACAGGTAACTTCATCTGTGAAAACTTGTGCCATTTCAACTGAGCCACCCCATTACAGATAGAGCTAAGCCTGTTAGAAGTCATCGTATTCATCAGTCATCTGCCAATGCATCCAAGCCATGTGTCATCCAGTCAAACTTCAGGTGGAAGAGTAGAGAGCTATTTAGAAAATCTAACTCTGTCCTCCTAGTCACACTTCTCTGATTTGTTTAGACATTCCCTTGCCACCCTGCCTCCAACCTGCTTTCCTTTAAATAAGGTGAAGTATAAGAGAAATTGCTTACTACTCCAGTTCTTATAAAAACAAATTAGTTTTTATATCACACCTATGACTGAACCCAATGCCCAGAATGTATCCAAGATTCCTGAGTCCGGTGATCCATCTTCAACCCTCCATCCCACTCGTGTAACCTTTACTGGAGAATGCCATGTGCATACAGGCTTGAGTTCTCTGCCATTGAATGTATTTGTTAGTATGTTTAACCAGTGATGGGAGAAAAATTACAAACCAGGTATATAAATTTAAGATGTAGGAGGAGACCATGACAGCCAGAGAATAAATGATATACTCTAATATCTTCAACCCTCTTCCTTTCTTTTAAATTTTTAAATTTTTTTTTTTTGAGACAGAGTTTTGCTCTGTCGCCAGGCGCCAGGCTGGAGTGCAGTGGTGTGTTCTTGGCTCACTGCAACCTCCACCTCCCGGGTTCAAGCAATTCTCCTGCCTCAGCCTCCCGAGTAGCTGGGACTACAGGCGCGTGCCACCATGCTCAGCTAATTTTTGTATTTTTAGAACGCTCTTCCTTTTAATTTACCCTTTTCTGAGGTGATGGCTCCTGGAGGAGGGCAAATCTATATATTCTGATTGGAAGGTGGGAAGGGGTGAGAGGGATGTCTAAAGCTACATTTGTCAAAACTAGGAAAATGTCCCCTGGGCACATCCAAGGATGGAGAGGGGCAAGTGGAGACTAAAGGAGCAGCTCTGCCTTTTCTTTTCTACCATTGGCTGCTTCTTAAATCACAATCTCCCCAACCCACACAGTGCAGAACACTCTGGTGGGCAATTGTCAGAGTACTACTTCTTGGTCAGACACTGGTCAGACACCTTAACTAGAATCAAATTACCCTGCAGTGAATGCAGAATTGGTTTCATTTTCTTGGGCCCACTTCCCTTCCTAGAGTTTCCTTCTTGTTCTTTTTGCTCATGTCCTACTTTCAAAGGCCCAACTTATGCCCCACTTCTTCCAGGAACCCATTCTTGGCAGGTTGAGACCTCAATTCTAAGATTCTGGTGTCATCATCCGAATTGCTCATCTTGGTACCACAGTAGAAGAGACTCTGTACCTCCATGCTTCCTGCCCTCTGTCTTACTGTTTGAAGAATGTATATGAAATTCTCAAAAACAAACATGATCCATGGCTCCTTGACCCCGTAATGTCTGCAAAATCCTGAACCAAACTCATAATCTCTTCTTCCCTGTGAGACCTCAACTCCAGAGTAGACTAGAAATAAATTGATGTGCTTGCTTTGAAGTCCAACACCAGCCACAATGGTGATCCTCAGTGCTACCCATATCCAAGAATCAGTAAACTGTTTAATCTTTCTAAGTCTTAGTACCCTGATGTTAAAATATGAATAATTATAGTCCCTATCACATGAAATCTAAGATAAGATATAAATACAAAAATATAGTGCTTGGTTCAGCAAAATGTCAACTGCTGTTACCTTCCTCCTCCCTCTACTTTTTACTCCCTACCACCCTCCAACATTTTCCTCATCTATGTTTACTGAAACAGTTTCTATTGACTCTTACTACTTTCCACTTTCCCTTCTTTCTGTCACTTAATTATATGATGTGACATTCCTATCAGACTATAACTAAGCCTACTATGGGCATGACCCTAATCCAGTTGTAGCACTTATCCCTCTCCCCCTTTCCCCTGCTTTGCACGGTGTATACTAGCATGAATAAATGAATGAATGAATGATTATCTATGACTTTCTTTTAAAAACTGGTACCTGCTTTAATATGTGTTTGTATCAAAGTTGGCTCTTTTCTGTCCGCCCACATTAGTGATCTTGGTGTTTTGAGGACAGGGGCTGTCAGGGTAATTGGTTTTGCACCACAGAGCATGCAAAAAGGCCTAATTGATGATGACATTTTAGTAGCCAACAACAATTGAAGTCAGAAGGGATTTTTTTTTTTTGGCATCATCTTTATGTTTAATGAAACATTCAATCTTCCTCTTTAGGAGTTTCATTTTCTAATTTCCCAAACTGCATTTCTAGTTCCTACATGTTGCTTGTCTCATGGTGACAGTTGCAGGCATTTTCCCAAATGCTAATGATACAAAGGATGAATGATAGTGTGGGTAAATTGCTGTGGAACCACACTTTTGAAAGATAATAAGAACAAGAAATGGGACTTCTCTAGCTTCTGTTCAATTTCAATGACACATTTCTTATTAGCTGCCTTTGTTTTTACTCTGTGGGTATTTAAATTTTAGCAAACTGTGTAGTTTCTCCCAGAGAACTACCAATTGAGTATTTTTCAACTATGGCAAACAGCATTTTTCTCATATGAAGTAGATTATGTTATTGCAAAGAATAATTGAAAATACCCTTGAGTTGTTGAGTTGGTTCCCAAAGTGGCTTTTACTTGCAGAGAACACAGAAAAATGAGACTGATTGAAATGAGCCCCATTCTTAGTTCCAGACTCTATTTCCAGCGTATTTATGGGTCTTCTTCCCTACCCTTCTTCAATCCATAGTCCATGTTGCTGTCAGAGGGTTTTTAAAACGCATGTCTGTTAACATTGTTCCCCTCCTAAGACCCTATTATGACTCTCTCTTACTTTCTGTATAAAATGCAAACTTTTTTCCTCCCCAGGATTAGCTCCTACTCTTCTCAAAATGTACTGTAGTCTTCCTGGCCTTTGGAAGTTTATGTATGTGTACCTATTGTCTAGAACCTAGAAGAAACTCTCTGCCTTCTCAGACCTCACCCAGCTTACCTTGCATTCTCTTGACTACTATTCACCTCTCAGAATTCTATCTGGATGTTTCTCCTACCAGGCAGTCTTCCATAATTCCCAGCTGATTTAGGGGCACCGCTCTAATTATACAGGCCCATATACCTCCAATACCATAACCACACCATAGCCTTGTATAGTCATTCTCTACTTGATATCCCTCAGTAGACTGCTCAGGTGAAATGGCTGTCTCATTCACTACTGTCCTGTAGGGTCCAGCATAATGAATGCCTCACATACTTTTGAACATTGTGGTATATTAGGGATAAAAAAAGACCTGGTAAATATTAGGATCCTAAGCTCATTTTGCTGAGGCTAGATTCAGACATTCAGCTTATATTTCATTTGAACTTGAATACTTCATGAGATGTTTCCAACCACAACAAAAGGGACTACTGAGCTGACCCTTCAGAAGCCTCCTGCAGGGCCTGCCTGCAATAGGTAATCCATATCTACTGTTAACTATAAGAATCTCACTTCTCTATAAATAGTTTCTCTCTCAATGGTGTGTCTAACAATGATTAATAGAATTTGAGAACCTAGTTCCTAGTTATTTTTGCAACTAGGATAAAACATGATACAAAATAAGTTTAAATTATAAACAAAGATTTTCTTGACCAAGGAGCTTGTGAACTTTAGGAGAATTTGCAAAGGAAGATGACCAAATACATATTTTTTAAATCTAGGAATCTAACAGGCAAATAAAGTGTAAGTCATTTTTTGGCTTCCATGGTAGATCACCGCCTTGAAATAGGTAAAAGCCATCAATGTGGTCACACTTGGCCGCCTAAGTCAAAGTTGTTAAAATGCCCAGGACGATATTCCACACAAATGTTAAGGACTTATCCAATCAATAGGTTCCAGTAGATTTTTAATACTGGTAGGATTCAGTATGTTGCTCAAGATTTCTAAAGGAACAGCTGGACCAGAAGAAGCTGTTAGAAGAGTTAGGATCAGATCACAACAATTATCCACTTAATGTGGCATTTATCTGAAACAATAACTCTGTGCAAGGTCATTTAGACTAACCACCATTAATTTCATGAACATTTCCCTAAAACCAGAAATAGTCATAAAGATAATAATTTATTGCAAGCATAATCAATTTAAGAAAAATAATTAGCATGAGCCATTATTGTAGGGGAACATTAGCTGTCCATAAAACATATGCCCAAATCTGTTTCTGGTTTCTCTTGGAAGAGATTAGTTACATCTGGTTTATGTGGTATGCCTCTTATAGATGTGGATACCTTAAAAAATTGTGAACTAGCATTATTAATCTTTTTGTGAATAACAAAAGAATTAATTGAGAGCTTCATTATCATAGATGAGTGAGGTTTTAGATGATAACGGCATTTTATTTCAAAAGTTCATCAAAGACAGGATTTTAATTGTGAAGCTTGACTAATTATGACCACTTTGACTCTTGATAATTATGTATCAAGATGGAAGTTTTGAGATTAGGGGTACATTCTGCCATTGTGCATTTGATACAGAGAAAAAATGTTCCAAATTCTTATATTTGAAAATGTCAAACACCTACTTCTAAACATACTTGTTCTAAAAATTCATTCTGAGTTCAGATTAGAAGTATGTGAGCTGAGAAACGGTATTGTTGGGATGGTTTTCAGCAGTTGAGAGGGAACAGTCACGGGGACAACATCAATAATTAGCTAAAAAAAGATTTCAACTAATCATTTGTTCAAGGAGTTGCCTTATAACTCAAAGCAAAGGGGTTAAGGTGCATGTGAGAGGATTCCAAATGCCCATCCATTAAGAAGACCCACTAAGAAAATGTTTTCCTATGAGGTTTTCTATTCCTCAAACACTCCATGACACACGAGTCAGAAGAACAAGTTCATTCTTGTTTCAGAATAATTAAACAGGTGGCATTAATGGCTCCATGGCTGGTATCTAACAACTGTGTTGCTATACAAGTGTCCCTCTATGAGCCAGCTGCTTCTGGGGCTGGCACAGCCTTTCGAGCTGAAGCCGGATGAGGAAGACACTGACTTCCTTGCAGACTGATGATCACTTTCTCCCCTTACCTTCACTTTGATTCTGATGTAAACACAATTACTTGGGAAACTGATCTGCTATTAGAAAAGTTTTCTTTTATAGGTAGAAATTCTAAAATGGGACTCAAGAAGGGAAGTTACTTCTTTTTCATAGAAGAAAACAAAAGCTCAAAAAGGTGTGAAGAATTAGAGAGTTTGAGGCCTTCTGTCAACCTTTTCCAAGGATCCCACCAGTTCCCTGAGTGCCATCAGCATTTCAGTAGTGGAATATAATTTCTGGTCAACAACGTTCTCAACTAAGTATAACCAAGTCATGCATCAAAAGAAATTTAAGATGTATTCAGAAGCCGACTGAATTCCAAGACACGTCACTGGAGTATACTTTTATTTTCTCATGGAACTTTTATTGGGACCATCCTGAACTGACAGCCCTTGCCAAACCTTATTTTCCAGAACTGAAGATAGCAATTTGGGATCATACAACACACTATTTCCTTTAAATAGCAGACATCCCTCTGGGCAAGACTAAGAACCTGAGATGTAAAGATCTTAGGTAGGAAAAATAAGCTCTGTTAGCTAATGAGTGAAGCAGATCTACCCCAGGGCTGAAATAGGAAAGTATCAACTGATTACATAAAAGGAGAAAAAAATGCATTGCAGGTTCAAACTCCTTGCCTGAGCTATGGTTGCATGAGGGTGGCGAGGGGTGATTAAAGCTCATTTAAAACCATCTAGGGAAGATGCAGAGTCTTCTGCCTTGTATTAATCAGGCTTTTCCAGAGAAACAGAATCAATAATAGGATTTATATACAAATATATATATAAACATATATAATATATAAAATATGTTTATATATAAATATATATATAAACATATATAATATATAAAATATTTTTATATATATTTTATATATATGGGGAGAGAGAGAGAGAGAGAGAGATTTATTATGAAGGTTTTGGTTCATGCAATTATAGAGGCCAAGAAGTCCTATGATCTGCTATCTGCAAGCTGAAGGCCCAGAAAAGCCAGAGATGTAGCTCCAGCCCAAGCCCAACCCAAAGGCTGGAGAACCAGGAACCAAAGATGTAAGGCTTAGTCTGAGTCTGGAGGCCTGAGAACCAGGAGTGCTAATGTCTAAGGGCAGGAGAAGAAAGATGGCTCAGCTCAAGCAGAAAGAGCAGATTTGCCCTTCCTCTGCCTTTTTGTTCTATGTTGGCCCTCAGTGGATTGGAAATCCTCACCCCGTAGTAAAGGCAGATCTTCTTTACTCAGTCTATTGATTCAAACGCTCATCTCTTCTGGAAACACCCACATAGACTTACCCAGAAATAACGTTTGCCAGCCATCTGGGCACCCATCAGCCCAGTCAAGTTGACACATAAAATTAACCATCACATACCCAATCTCTATTTTTAGCCACAGTTGCCAGAGGGGACAGAGGTGTCATGTTTTGGGTGAAGACTGATAAATACTTTTATTAGGAAAACAATGATAAGCCCAATTTGAATTGGACGATAAAGTGGACATTGAGTTTTTGTGCAAGTTGGAAAAGAAACAGGGCCAATGTCAGGAAATCCAATTTCAGGAAGCAAAACAAGTATATGAGATGGCTCTGCTCAAAAAACAGGGTGTGCAGTAAATTTAGACAACATGGGCGTAGTGCTGAGACCACAGTTAAAATGAAAAAAAAAAAAATAGGCATATATTTGCTTGTCTGTGCAGTTTCCTACTTTCTGCAGGAAGGACAGATAGGCTCAGAGCTGTAAAGTCAACGGGTCATATTTGGCTCAAGAATGTAGCATTTTGTGGTGATTCTAACAAATCTACATTTATTTGGTCCTCATAAATCATGTTAGTTCACCGAGACATACATGAATGCAGCCAGCCTATAAAAGAAGCCCTTGTGTTCACTCTTCTCCCTTCTGATTCCTGCCCTTCCTCCCCACCATGCACAGATGCTGGTCTCAGACTGACCACTCTTAGATCTCTGTTTCTCCCTTCCTGCTCTATCCTCACTCCTGTTAGCTGTTTGTGATCATCTTGACTCCAGGTGTGTCTGGAGTGTCCCTTTCAATTCTGACCCATCAGCCATCAGCCTCCTCCCCACACGGCTTCCCCCATACTGATATCATCCCTCTGAGACCAACATCGAGTTTCTTGCAACAATATTTGCAATATTGGCTTCTTGGCCTTGGCTTTTGGTCCCTCTCTCAGCTTGGCTCTATCTCTGGCCTTATACTTTCTGCTCTAACTCTGACCCCACAGTGATCATCCTTCTTAGTTATATTCTCTCAGACTTACTATAGCTGAGTTAATATTCTCTTAATATCCAGCTGACACAGGATATAGTCTTATCCCTGGCATGCACAGAGTAGATACATGATAAGTATTTGTTGAAATATTGCTAAGTAAAGTAGGTAACTGAATATTGCCACATTCTGGACTGCCGGTTGATCTTATAGACTTATAGATTTATCTCATTTATTTAGCCTCAATTAGAGCTCTGTTAATAAATCAATCTCAAAACCATATTAGTTGCATGGTTAAGCCCATGATGAGCACAATTTATCCATTGGTGAATGAGAACTGATTGAATTAGCTAAAGATGGTTGGACTAAATTAGCTGCAAAATTGAAGAGCTTTTGTCTTTGGGGTTAGTTGTCATCCCTTGAACTTACTGGATGTTCTAGGCCGAGATCTTACCTGAGACACCAATTATATTGAGCACCAAATCACTACCATTCATGAGCAGGTAATATGTTACATGTGCCTCAAGACAGAAATCTCACAGCTGAAAGATAAGCCTCATTTTGGCCATTTTATGGATAAGAAACTAAAGCAAAGAGGTGAAGTGACTTGTCTGATATAACTAGACAAGCAGATAGATGCTGGAACCTGAATTCAAACTGAGGTCTGGATAATTCCAAAGATTATATTCTCTTTATATTTCCACTTACAGTTTCCTCACTATGGTCCAGGCACAGAGTAGACATCCAGAATTCAAAACCTAAAAAAAAAAAAAAAAAAAAATCAGAGCCTTAAGTCCCAAGGAACTCGCAGCCAAGTAGGAAAAAAGACTGCATTTAAAATAGGCAGATGACCAGAAATGGGCAGCCAGTCGCGAGGTGGGAGGAGGTCCACTGCAGGGAAGAAGCTCAAGGATGGTCACTGCACAGAAACAGCCCAGCTAGCTCCTTCAAAGATGCCAGCCAGGAGTGAGTTTTAATGTTCCCTGTCTTTTTCTGTCTCCATCCTGCTTTTCCCTTCTTTCTGCTCTGCCAGCCAAAGCCTCAGGATCTCATTCAGAACAGCTGTCAGAGGCCAAGACATTCCCTACTGGTTGATTTCCATTTACTCACTTCTTTATTCAGCTCTCTGCTTCCCCCTGCCCAATCATAGGTGGGGGTGAGATTCATTTTACTTCCTCCAAATCTCTTGACTTCCTGTGAGCCTTTCTGACCGCAAGTAACATAAACAGCTGCAGAAAAGGCACAAATCATTTCTCACACCTGGGCTTCCCCCATCACCAGAGTCAGCATGGATCATAAAGTTCTGGAGCTCAAATTTGAATGATTATTTTTCTTTCAGCTTAAGTACTACACCATTGGAGTCATTTTATAATCCTCCAATTCCACCATGAGCAAGGATGCTCAGGTCCCGCACCCAGATCTGCTAGTCAACAGGGAAATTTGATTAGCGTGCAGGGAACTAGGTGGGGGAGCAGTGGGAGAGTATTTAAAGAAGTCATCCAGATCCTTATTCTCAGGGGTTAAAGGGAGGACATGATGGAATAATTTAAGATGAACACAGGCAGAACCGAAGTAAATGTTAGAATGGTTGGAAGTGATTAGATGATCATAAAATTCTCTTTGAATACTTGCTATGTGCCAGACACTGGGTATCCTCACATTAACACTGTTAGGTGTTTTTTCCCCAATTTTACAGATGAAAAACCTGAGTCTGAGAATTAATGAGCCTAATGTATATAGCTTATATGTGGCAAAGCCAGTTTTCAAACCTAGGTCCACCAGAATCCTGCTGTTAGGTTCACTGCACCATGCTGCAAAGAAGAAAGATGAACAGCTGGGCCTGCTGGGCAGGAGTTTAGGAGGGAGATAAAAGGGGACAGCACGAAACTGGAGTGGGCAGCTGTACTCAGGAGACTGTTCTGAGGGACAAGCAGGGCATCTTGGCTTCAGAAGAAGAGGTGTAAGCTGCAGCCGGAGGGAAGCAGGGGTTGCAGTCGAGGATCAGACAAACCTTCCTCCTTGAAGGGCCCAGCTCCCTTTTCGTTTTCCACAGAGGATGATAGGACATGCAGGCCTGAATTCTCTGGTGGGTGTAATGCCTGGCTACAGAGCACTCATGCCAAGGCCCAGAAAAGATGAACTGCCTTGCACAAACCGTGAGAGCAATGAGTAAAATCCAGCTCTCATTTCCATCCACTGGAACCCAGACCTCATCAAACACCCACAACAGTTTTAAAGAGAATGTTAGTTACAATCCAGAGCTAATTAAAACTTTCCATAAAATGACGCTTTAAAATTTAAGTGGCCTTGAACGCTAACAGTGCAGGCTTGTCTCTAACTGCAGAATTATTAACACATTAGCACAGCAATAACAGCCATTGAATTTGCTCGGCAATTTTGAAATAATGATGTTTTGCGTGTTTCCAGCTGAAATGGTGTGTCCCTTTCAATTCTGACCCGGCAGCCATCAGCCTCCTCCCTCTACTGCTTCCCCCATACTGATGTCATCCCTCTGAGACCAACATCGAGCTTCTTGCAGCAATATTTGCAACTACCCAGGGCTCCTGGGTTTATCTCTACCCTGATGCCTACCTGCCTCGTTTGGATTTTTTATTTTCACCCCCACTTGAAAACAAAGACTGTGGATTACACTGTATGTATGGTGAGGGTACAAAATGCACAGAGCTCATCCCTGTCCCTTAGAGGCTGTGGGACTTTAGAACAAGTTATTAGGGCATTATGGCTACTAATGACAATAATTGTTAACATTTGTTGAGCACTTACTATGTGCCAAGCACTATTTACATACGTTACCCAAATTCCCCAAACAAACCTTATTTTTATTTATTCTGTTTAACAAACAGCTATAAAGTACTCACTACAACACTCAGTATGTGCCAGGCACTGTTGTATTTTATGTTTATTCACAACTTAATCCTTATAACAATCTCAACAAAGCAGATATAGTTATTATTTCCATTTTACAGATGAGTGAACTCAGATGCAGATGGATTAAGTAACTAAAGATTTAGTAAACAAAGTAACACGACCAAAAAGTATAACAGTGAATCAATGCCAGGGTTCAAAACCATGGATTCAGACTCCAGAATCCACATCCTTACTCCACACCACCGGTCTTCCAAATCGAACATGCTTTGGAATCCCCTGAAAGGCCCATGGAAACATAAATTGCTGGGTCCTAACCACCCCCTCCTCCACCCTGCCCAGTTTTGATTCTGTAGTTGGGCCTGAGAATATACATTTCTAAAAAGTTCCTAGGTAATGTTGACGCTGCTGTTTGAGACTGATCTGGACTGTGTTGCTAATGTTCCAATTATCTTCTTTATTACAACTGAGGAAACTCAGTCTCAGGTTAACTAAATCACCAGGCTATATAGCTCAGAAGTAGCTGAACTGAACTTTGAAAATAGGTTGTTCTGACATAAATGAAAGCACCCTGAATCTCAGTTTCCCCATCTTGATAATGGGGATATGAATATCACCTAACTTACAAACTTGTTAGTACTAACCGAAGTAATTAACATTATAGACTATGGCATGTAGCAAGTCCTCATTGAGTGCTTGCTTTCCCTGTATCCTGAAAAACCCTGTATACAGTATGTGCCAAATAAATGAAAGTTAAACTGTGTTGATTCGATCCAATTGCTCAGAAACAAACTTTTGCTGTTGTTGTTGTCCAGATGCTCCTGACATCTCCAGGTTTGCCTTGCCATTAGTGCCCAAATATCAAAGGTCTAAACAGGCCTTTCCCTTCTGGAGTTCAAGTTCCCAGAGCTGTCACGTTTTATAATTCCTGGAGGACACTACTAAAATTTTATGACATACGAGTAGCATCTTATGGAGTTGGCAGTGTGGCATCCCTGCTGGTATTTATATCTTTGTTTTTGTTTGTGTTTTTCCTTATATCCAGAAAAAGAATAAATCAAATTTCTTCTTATTTCCAGTTTGGAGCCTGCCTCTCGATGCTGTTATACACACAGATAAGTTAATACATGTAAGAGTTTAATTCTCCATTGCCTCAGCCTTGACAGTTTTGCTTAAACAAAATATTCTTAAATTCTTCCCCACCTCTCCACAATACAAAGGCAAAGCAAAACAAACAAACAAATAAATAATGCAAAAAACTCTGCTTTCAAAATTGAGTCTAAGCATTCATATCAAGGGAAGAAAAAGGCTGAGAAACCTTTTGATTTAGCAATCTCACTTCTAAGAATTTACCCTGAAGATTGATTCTCAATGATATCAAAACCAAACACTCATATGAGCAATATTATTCATTGAAGTTATTTATTATAGCAAAATATTAGAATGAACTAAATGCCTAGTCATAAAATACTGGTGGTATTTTCATACAGTGAAATGATATGCATCTATAGAAATAAATAAGGATAATATTTGTGAAATGATCTGGCATAATTTTTAGGATATGTATCTTTAAGTGAATAAAGCATAATGCAAAAAATTTTATATAGTATATTACCTTTTATGTTAAAAGAAATCTCTTTGGTATTTGCCCAAAGGAGTTGAAAACTTATGTCCACACGAGAACTTGCAAATGGATGTTTAAAGCAGGTTTATTTATAACTGCCAAAATTTAGAAAGAACCTAGATGTCCTTAAGTAGGCGAATGGGTAAGTCAACTATGGTACATCCAGAAAATGGAATATCATTCAGTGTTAAAAGACAAACAAACAAACAAACAAACAAGTATCAAGCCATGAAAAGACACAGAGGAACCTTAACTGCATAATATTATCTAAAGAAGCCAAACTGAAAATGTTACATATTTTATGATTCCAACTATATGGCATTCTGGAAAAGACAAACTATGAAGACAGAAGAAAGATTAGTGCTTGCCAGGAGTTGGAGGTGGAGGAGATGAATAGGCAGAGCATGGAAAAGTGTTAGAGCAGTGAAAATACTCCATAAGATACTATAAGGGTGGATATACATCATTATACACTTGTCCAAAACCATAGAAGGCGAAACACCAAGTGGACTCTAATGTAAACTATAGACTTTGAGTGATTATAATGTGTTCACCAATTTTAACAAATAGACCACTCTGATGAGAATGTTGATACTGAGGGATGTTGCACGTGTAGGGGCAGTGGATATATGGGAAATCATTCTTGGAATTTTGCTGTGAGCCCAAAGCTGCTCTAAAAAATTAAAGACTTTTAAAGAATCCAAACAGACAATTCAAAAAATAATCTCTGTGTGTGTGTGTGTGTGTGTGTGTGTGTGTGTGTGTGTGTGTGTTATATGTGTGTTATTTTGCAAAAAGAAACACAGGAAGGATAAACCAGAAACCAATAAAATTAGTTACCTGATGTCTTAGTCTATTTGTGCTGCTATAAAGGAATACCTAGGGTGGGAAATCTATAAAGAAAAGACATTTGCTTGGCTCATGGTTCTGCAGGCTGTACAAGAAGCATAGCACCAGCATCTGCTTCTATTGAGATCCTCAGACTACTTCTACTCATGATGGAAGGTGAATGGGAGCCAGAGTGTGTAGGGGTCACATGGTAAAAGAGGAAGCAAGAAGGAGCAGGGAGAGATACCAGTCTCTTTTTAACAATCAGCTCTTGAGGGAACTAATAGGGTGAGAACTCACTCACCCCTGCCATCCTGAGAGGGCATTAATCTATTCATGAGTGACCTATCCCCATGACCCAAAATCTTTCCATTAAGCCCACCTCCAACATTGAGAATCAAATTTCAATGTGAGATTTGGAGGGATCAAATAACTATGACAAGTCATTAGTAACGTAGAAGAATGAGAAAGAATATAGTATAGGAGTAAGGGAAGAAATTGGAGTCTTTCTGAGTATATCCTTTTTACAGTTTTCCTTTGATTCCATATTAATGTTTTACATATGGCAAATAATCAAAATAAATTAACTCTCCACCCCAAATCCACAGAATATACACTCTTCTGAGCACAACATCACACTTACTCTAAAATTGACCAAATAATTGGAAGTAAATCACTCCTCAGCAAATGTAAAAGAACAGAAATCGTAACAAACAGTCTCTCAGACCTAAGTGCAATCAAATTAGAACCCAGGATTAAGAAACTCACTCAAAGCACAACTACATGGAAACTAAACAACCTGCTCCCGAATGACTACTGGATAAATAATGAAATGAAGGCAGAAATAAAGATGTTCTTCTAAACCAAGGGGAATGAAGAGACAACATACCAGAATCTCTGGGACACATTTAAAGCAGTGTCCAGAGGGAAATTTATAACACTAAAAGCTCACATGAGAAGAGAGGAAAGATCTAAAATCGACACCCTAACGTCATGATTAAAAGAACTAGAGGAGCAAGATCAAACAAATTCAAAAGCTAGCAGAAGACAAGAAATAACTAAGATTGGAGCAGAACTGAAGGAGATAGATACACAAAAATACCCTTCAAAAAAATCAGTAAATCCAGGAGCAGGTTTTTTGAAAAGATCAACAAAATAGACCACTAGCCAGAGTAATAAAAAAGAAGAGAGAGAAGAATCGAATAAATGCAATAAAAAATGATAAAGGGGTATCACCACCAATTCCACATAAATAAAAACTAGCATCAGAGATTACTACAAACACCTCTATGCACATAAACCAATAAATCTAGAAGAAATGGATTAATTCCTGGATACTTACACCCTTCCAAGACTAAACCAGGAAGAACTTGACCCTGAATAGACCAGTAACAAAGGCTGAAGTTGAGGCAGAAATTAGTAGCCTACCAACCAAAAAAAAGTCCAGGACCAGATGGGTTCACAGCCAAATTCTACCAAATGTACAAAGAGGAGCTGGTACTATTCATGCTGAAACTATTCCAAACAATACAAAAAGAAGGAATCCTCTCTAACTCATTTTATGAGACCAACATCATACTGATACCAAAACCTGGCAGAGATGCAACTAAAAAAGAAAATTTCAGACCCATATCCATGATGAACACTGATGCAAAAATCTTCAATAAAATACTGGCAAACTGAATCCAACAGCACATTAAAAAACTTATCCATCATGATCAAGTCAGCTTCATCCCAGGGATGCAAGGCTGGTTCAACATCCACAAATCTATAAATGTAATCCAGCAAATAAACAGAACCAAAGACAAAAAACACGATTATCTCAATGGATGCAGAGAAGGTCTTCAACAAAATTCAACAGCCCTTTATGCTACAAACTCTTAATAAACTAGGTATGGATGGAACATATCTCAAAATAATAAAAGCTATTTATGACAAACTCACAGCCAATATCATACTGAATGGGCAAAAACTGGAAGCATTCCCTTTGAAAACTGGCACAAGACAAGGATGCCCTCTATCACCACTCCTATTCAACATAGTATTGGAAGTTCTGGCCAGGGCAATCAGGCAAGAAAAAGATATAAAGGGTATTCAAATAGGAAAAGAGGAAGTCAAATTGTCACTATTTGCACATGACATGATTGCATATTTAGAAGACCCCGTTGTCTCAGCCCAAAATCTCCTTAAGCTGATAAGCGACTTCAGCAAAGTCTCAGGATACAAAATCAATGTGCAAAAATCACAAGTATTCCTATACACCAGTAACAGACAAACAGAGAGCCAAATCATGAGTGAACTCCCATTTAAATTGCTACAAAGAGAATAAAATACCTAGGAATACAACTTACAAGGGATGTGAAGGACCTCTTCAAGGAAAACTACAAACCACTGCTCAAGGAAATAAGAGAGGACAAAAACAAATGAAAAAAACATTCCATGCTTATGGATAGGAAGAATTAATATCGTGAAAATAGCTATACTGCCCAAAGTAATTTATAGATTTGATGCTACCCTATCAAGCTACCATTGACTTTCTTTACAGAATTAGAAAAAACTACTTTAAATTTCATATGGAACCAAAAGAGGGCCCATATAGCCAAATCAATCCTAAGCAAAAAGAACAAAGGTGGAGGTATCCTGCTGCCT
>CAUYLG010024541.1:0-18277 GCA_963573385.1 Cacajao melanocephalus | reverse complement strand
ACATATCTACAACCATCTGATCTTTGACAAACCTGACAAAAACAAGCAATGGGGAAAGGATTCCCTGTTTAATAAATGGTGTTGGGAAAACTGGCTAGCCATGTGCAGAAAGCAGAAACTGGACCCCTTCCTGACACCTTACGCTAAAATTAACTCCAAATGGTTTAAAGACTTAAACATAAGACCTAACACCATAAAACCCTAGAAGAAAACCTAGGCAAAACCATTCTGGACATAGGTGTAGGCAAGGACTTCATGACCAAAACACCAAAAGCATTGGCAACAAAAGCCAAAAATAGACAAATGGGACCTAATCAAACTCTACATCTTCTGCACAGCAAAAGAAGCAGTCATTAGAGTGAATCGGCAACCAACAGAATGGGAAAAAATTTTTGCAATCTCTTAAGATTCTTAAACTTGAAATGACCATGCATTGCAATAACTTTTCCCTAATTTCACTAACTAAAATTGAGAGTACAATGAAGTTGTGAAACATACACAACATGTGAATTATGCCATGCAGGAGTAGGAACGACTACCATTTACTCAGCAATTTCTTTGATCCCAAGTACTATGCTGAGTAAGCTCTTAGACTAAAGCCACCACTACTTCCTCCTAAGATTGTGAATTGTGGTTCCAAGAATCTTCTTCCCTATGGTCTGCCTCACTTTTTATAAAGGAAGGCACTCACAGAGAGTTGGAAGATGAAAGCGAAGAAGAAATTATTCTTGAGAGGCAGCTGTAACCAAGACACCTGGGCAGACAGATCCACAGCAGCTTCCCACCTGCTTTGCAGACTGAGACAACTGGTGAGATCTCCGAGCCTCAAGCATTACAGCAGCTTCCTGGTAACATGGAGAAAACCATTTGGTTCAGGGCCTCCAGCTGAAATCTTTAGTATCAACCTCTTTAATTTCTGGAGCAACTTCTCTGACCTCTACTCCTCTGAAATATATACATCATAAACTCCTAAATATATATGTTAAAGTAATTATACCTGTATACCTGGAAACATAGTGTTGTTTTGACTAATAGGATGCTTACATGTAATTTCTCGAATATCCTCAGCATCTCTGTGAGGCAGGTGCTTTTAAAAAGTGATAACTAGGCTGGACATGGTGGCTTACACCTGTAATCCCAGCACTTTGGGAGACCGAGGCAGGCAGATTACTTGAGGTCAGGAGTTCGAGACCAGCTGGCCGAAATGGTGAAACCCTATCTCTACTAAAAATACAAAAATTAGGTGGATGCACTTCCTTGAACCAGAAGGCATAGGTTACAGTAAGCTGAGATCAAGCCACTGCACTCTAGCCTGGGCAACAATGTGAAACTCTATCTTCTAATAATAATAAATAATAAATAAACAAGCAAAATAAAGTGAGAGAACTAAGATTACTGGACTCCTAACTGGTGGATTGCAAAACTGTAGATCTTAATAAGCCTGACCTCAGTCTTTGTTCTCAATTCCTATGTAGTCACATACTTCAATGAATGTTTTATTTTTTTAAAGAAAAAGCACAGAATATTTTTTTCACAAGAGAGATGACAGAGTTTAGACACAAGCTTAACCACCCAATTAAGCATATTTTATACTCATGAATTAGCCTTTTTAAAAACAGTCTTCTAATACTCATATCCAGACTGTCTGAAAATAATCTTGTTTTATTAACATATCATTTAAATGTTCTTAGCTTCCTATTTATATTTTTATTTTTTGTATAGATGGGGTCTTGCTATGTTGCCAAGGCTGGTTAAAAACTCCTGGCCTTGGCCTCCCAAAATACAGGGATTATAGATGTGAGCCACTGCACCTGGCCCCCTTAGATTCCTATTTAAAAAATAATAAAATAAAATGTCCTTAGTTTCCTCATAAAAATAGCCCTCTACTGCACTCCCCCCCACACACACATCTTTCTTTACTTCTTTATGAAGCAAACTGAAGCAATCAGCAGAGCAGTTCACATTCTCACTACCTCAGCTGTATCTAGCTCCCCTTCCTTACTTTTAGTATGGATATCAATCTAAAGCCAAGTCTTCCACTTGTTCAGTTAGATTTCTTTTTCTTTTTAAGTTCTGGCGTACATGTGCAGATCGTGCAGGATTGTTACACAGGTATACACATGCCATGGTAGCTTCCTGCATCCATCACCCCGTAATCTACATTATGTATTTTTCAAACTGCATTTGCTATTTAAGTACAGTGTTCCAGAAGTTCTCTACTGTTTTTCCCACTTCATCTTTTTTTTCCTCTCCACTGTATTCTGCCTACCAACATTCAAATATTCCTTTCACTCCATTTATCACTCCAGTTAATTAAAATGATCTGATCATAGATTTTTTCTTTTCTAATAATAAAAATGGATGAATGACATATGAAGATTTTTAAGTTATTACACTCTTGCAAACCTAGGTTAAAAATAATCATTGCCCACTTTATATATAGCAGGATTTATTATGTTATTATTTTAAAGGAATGTGTTATTCTTTGTTTTTAGTGAAACTGGCTTTTCTAAAAACAATATATAGTGAGTTGGGCGCTGTTCCTTTTTCTCTTTTTATTTCTTTGTATCTTTAAAATTTTTTTTAATTGACAAATAATTGTATATATTCTTGTGGTACATAGTGATGTTTTGATACATATAATGTATAGTAATCATATAATGGTAGTTAGCCTATTTGTCATCTCCAACATGTATCATTTCTTTATGTTCAGAATGTTCAATATCTTCTTCTAGCTACTTGAAACTATATAATATAGTATTGTTAACTATAATCATTCTACAGTGGTATAGAACACTAGAATCTAGTCCTTCTAGCTAGTTGTAATTTCCATAGCTGGAGAAGTATGTATAAATTTGTGATGTTTTTGTCTTTTAAAATTTGGTAGCAGTCACTTTTAAATTGTATTCTTTTTAGAATTCTTCTAATTCATTTATGTCTACTAACTGTATTTTCTTTCTACTTTATGTTTGCTTTGTTCTTTCTCTAACTTCTTAAATTGGATACAATTAACTTTTAAACTCTTTACTCATATTCTAGTTAAGGATACAAATGTTTCTTGATATACTACTACTACATTCCAGTATTTCAGAAATGTATGCTTTTAATTATTTTTTCCATTCTAAGGCTGGTCTTGAACTCCTGGGCTCAAACAATCCTCCCACCTGCCAAAATGCTGGAATTACAGGCATGAGCCACCATGACCAGTCATTATAAGATGCTTTTAGTTTCCATTTTAAATTCTCATTTAATTGACAGGTGATTTAGCAGTGTGTTTTTAAAGTCTAACACTTATTTTATTTATCTAACTTCTAACTTAATTGCATGAGATCAGAATAATGTGGCATGCATCATGACACTTTGAAATTTACCACTTGGTAGGTAGTCCACTTTTGTAAATGTCCCATGTACCTCTAAAAATAATCTCTAATTTAATAGTTGGCTATTAAATTTTATATATATTTCTTACATCTACATTATTACATACAATTTTTAATACTGCAGTTTGATACAAAATTGTAAGAGGCATAATGAAATATCTCACAACATCAAATATTTCCTTATTTTGAGTTTATCTGTTAAACAGCTTAATTGAGATACATTAATATACTATACATTTTATTCATTTAAAGTATACAATTCAATTGTTTTTAGTATAGTCACAGTTATCTACAAATACTCAGTTTTAGAATTGACTCAAAATGAAACTAAGTACCCCTTCCCTTTAGCTATTATTAGTCCCTATCCCAATCTCTCTCCATCAGCCCTGAGCAACCACTAATCTACTTTTTGTCCTTCTAGATTGTTCCTACTATGGGTGTTTAATGTAAATCGAATCATATGATATGAGGTCTTTTGTGACTGGTTTCTTTAATTTAGCATAATGCTTTCAAGGTTTATTCATGTTGTAGCATGTATAAGTACTTCATTTTTCTGGATGACTGAATAACACTCCATTGTATGGATATATCATCTTTTTAAAATCCATGTATTATCTGAAGAATATTTGAGTTATTTCCACCATTTGGCTATTATGAATAATGCTACTATAAGCATTTGTGTGCATTATTTTGTGTGGACATATGTTTCATTTTTCTTGGGTATATACCTAGGAGTAACACTTTTGGATAATATGTAACTCTATGTTTAATAATTTGAGGAACTACTGAACTGTGTACCAAAGCATCTGTGCCATTTTACATTCCTAACAGAAATGGATGGTGATTCCTGTTCCTTCACATCCTTTTGTACACTTATTATTATCTGACTTTTTTATTCTAGACATCCTAGTGTATGTGAAGTGATACCTCATTGTTCTTTGATTTATATTTATGTTTCTTTGATGGCTAATGATGTCAAGCCTCTTTTCATGTAGTTATTGGCCATTTGTATATCCTCTTTGGAGAAATGTCTATTCAGATACTTTACCCATTTTCTAAAGTGGGCTTTTTGTGTTCTTATTATTGACATACCAATTTCTTTTTATATTCTTGATATAAGTCTTTTATCAAATATGTAACTTGCAATTACTTTCTCACATTTTGTGGGCTGTCATTTTACCTTCTGACATTTAAAACACAAAAGTTTTAAATGTTGATAAAATCTAATTTATATAATGTTTTCTTTTGTTTCTCATGCTTTTGGTGTCATATTTAAAAATCCCTGGCCAAATCCAAAGCCATAAAAGTGTACCCTTATGCTTTCTTCTAAGAGATTTGCAGTTTTTACTCTACATTTACATCTTTAATCCATTTAAATTGATTTTTTTTATATGGTGTTAGATAAGGGTCCACTTCATACTTTTGGTTGTGCTAACACATTTTAAGGTTATTTTGTTTGATATATACAAGTTTAGGATTTTGGTAGCTTCCTATTGAACTGAAGTTTTTATTCATATGGAGTCACCCTACATATCCTTAATGATGCCTTTTGTTAGTACAGCTTATGCTGTCTGGTGCAAATGTGACAACTCATACTTTTTAATAAACATTATATTTATTGCATGTATCTTTTTATCCTTTTAATTCCAACTTTTCTATTTCTTTTTTTTTATATTTTAGTTATGTCTCTTTTATGTGTTGCTAGATTTTTAACATTTGATTTGAAAATCTCTGTCTTCTAACTTTTCAGTTTAGTACATTTATATTTATTGTGATTATTAGTATTTTTTTCTTAATTACATTGCCTTCCTTTGCTGTTTTCTATACTTACTAGTTTTTCTATGTTCCTCATTTCTTCTTTTTTGGCACTTTGTTAAAGTCAATTCATGTTGATTTGTTTGGTGTTTTTAAAATGTAATTATATTATCATTATTGTTTGCACATTGGTTTTCTTATGTCATGAACATAGGATTTGCATGTCTGATTTACTAAGTTATCTCTAGAACCTGAAATAATGCCTGCCACTTGTTAGTTTCAAATAAATATTTACTGACAGATTGTTGCCTAGAAAGCATTTTGCTGGGCTAGTCAATTATTGGTTCTCTTTCTACTTAAGGGCAAAGTTAGCTTGACACTTCGTTAAGCAACAACTATTTTAGGATGGATGAGCAAGACCTCACATTTAAAAAGAAGGAATAATAGATATGCATTCCTTTATGTTTTATAAATTAGTGTATCTGTATTTTATAGCAGTTTGAAAATACACTATGACAGAAGTGATTATATATTTTAATTTTTCATTTATCCCTTTTTACATGTGAGAAAACTGAACCAAAGTGAGGTAATGCAGATATCTTACATCATATAGCAAATGCTGGGGTTGTCCTAATTTATATCTGGAAAGTTCAGTATTAGCTTTTTTACTTTTTAACTAAGTTGTTCCTTTTTATTTAAAAATAAAACAGGGGTGCTGATCTACAATAATTGCAGATAATCTTCTCTGTGAGCTCACTGATCAATATCACCTTCCAAAAATCATAGTGCAATGATTTCCATGACTTCACCCCAAGCACTCAGATGATAAAGGGTCTAGGGTTGGTGAAAAAAAAAAAAGCAAATGTAAATCTCTCCCCCAAAAGAAATAAAACATCTCTTGTATAATTTTCCATTTTGCACTCTTGACTTCATTAAAATTGTATACTGATCCAATCACTTGGTTTTGTTAATAGCTCCATAGAGGAATGGTAGTCGCTAGAGCATGAACACCACAATCCATTTTCTCTGATTATTGTTTTGCAATGCTGCTAATTTGACAGCTTTTGCTAAACATGGGCTTATTATTTTGTGTCACTGTTTTGGGAAAAGGAATATCAAATGAACAGTAAAGTAAATTACAAAGGAAGTATGCAGCTAAAGATAGGTTAGGGGATGGATAATCTTGTCCAGGCATAGTGAGAAAACAGCTAAATTGAAACGGGAAGGAATGAACTGCTTGACCCCTATAAGATATCTATTCATCCTTCAAGACTCAAATTATAATGACCCAACCCCCATTCCAACCAAGATGAATCTGTCCATTTTCTCTTTTGTGCTCCAAGCATGTATCTATTTCTATATCAATATCTATATCTATATATATCTATACATGTTTTAAGTCTCACATATATAGCACTCTTATTTGTTTATATGTTTGTACCTCTGTTCTAGACTCTGTTTTTGTCAACCAATTGCTTTAGGGGAAAATCAAACAAAAAATCTATTATTGTCCACAGGGTCTTGCAAAATCAGGCCTCTACCTACCTCTCTAGTCTCAATTTGCTGCTTTTCCCTTTACTATACTCATCAGCTATTCTGTACCTATTAAGGCTTCTCAAATGTGCCATATTGCCTCTTGCTTAAGGGCTCTACAGATGCTTTAATCCCGTCATGGCCAGACAGATACACTGACTTGCCTCTACTTGTTCTTTCTTCCATGAACTTCTATGTATCATAGATATCAGCTTAAAATCATTTTATCAGAGAAGTGTATGCCACATCTGCTCATTTCCACAAGATTAAGTCTCCGACAGTAGTTTCCTTTACAATATTAGTCACGTTGCAACTCTGTGTTCAATGTCTAGTGCCCACTAGATTTTGTGCTCTAAGTCTAGTGCCCATTGGATTTTCACATTTGAGCTACCCGGAGATATTTATCACTGTAAATTTTCTTACAAAGCATAATTAAAATATCCCTCAAGAGTGGTATGTGTAAAATTAATTTTTTAGAACAAACTGCTTCCAGTCTTGGTCACCTGCTAACAGTCTACTGTCTTCTTCACCCCTACATTCACAGTGGTTCCCATTCTATCTTTGCTTCAGTATATTTTCTCTTAACTGTGTACCTCTATTGTATTTATTTCTTCTGCTTAAATGTCCTTCTCCTGCATTTTGATTTTTTTTACTTGTCCTTCAAGATCCAGCTCAGGCTTCCCTTTTCCTGCAGTCTTTTATAACCTTCTTTCTCCCTTATCTTGGCTTGCACCCCTCTTCTGTGTTCTCATTGCACACTATACAAACAACCCTGCCTAGCCTCTGCCACACAGAAGTGCAGCTCTAAGCTCTATACACCCCTTGCAAAACTGTGGTACCTCATGGACAGAAATCGTATTTGTTTGTGCTCCATCATATGATCAGAAAAAAATTCATCGTAGCTGAACACAGCATACATGTCCCAAAATACTATTGAAAGAATTCTATTTTTAAAAATCTTTCAAAAGTGATATTTGGATGGTAACAGAGATGCCTCCACTGAATATTAAAGCTTGCTGTAATCATTTACAAAATAGAACTAAGTAAAAAACGGAAATGTGATTAATAATGTCCTTTTACAGTGAGGCTGTTATGATCTTTCTTATAATACCAAGTAAGGGATCCCTCCTCTCTAGCTGCCGATTGAAGAAAGTTACATAAAATGCTTAAAGATGAGATTTTTAAAATTTGAATTTAATGATGACTTGAAAAGCCTTCAACCAATTAATTCAGAAGGAAAGTAAATTTAAAGAAAACAAGGTGTTTAACAATATTTATGAAATATTATATACACGTACCTATATATACACATATACAAATATGTACACACACATATACAAATGAGTTGATTTTTAAATCCTTATTTAGTGTTTTCCTCTACCTTATTTAATTAAAATATTAGAAACCAAAACAAACAGGTAGAATCTAAGGTAAAAGTAAAGCAGGGACATTTCATTTAGATTGGAGCAGCTCTTGCTAAATATAAAGCCCTTGAGATCCTAAAGCAATGTCCAAGTAAATGAACAGAGGAAATAAAGCCACTGGCAGCTCTACAAAGGGGCGGTAAGAATGACTTTCGGATTCACTCTATTTGTATCCCCTGATAACCCTGTCATCTAAGTCACAGCGCTTACTAGGCCCTGGCAGGGCAGATGGAAAAGTATTAAGTACAGGGTGAGATATTTACATTTGGCAGACTGTTACCAGGTGGCAAAGACTGGCAGCAGCTTGTTCTAAGAAATTAATTTCACTCTTGAGGGGTAGTTTAATTATGCTTTGTAAGAAAATTTACAGTGATAAATATCTCCAGGTAGTTCAAATGGGCAAACAATACTGGGAAAGGAGAAAAATCCATCTATTTCCACACAATATTTATCAGAAAGATCATAACAGCCTCACTGTACATGGACATTATTAATCACATTCCCTCTTTTCACTTAGTTCTATTCTGTGAATGATTACGGCAAGCTTTAGTATTGAGTGGGGACATCCTAACATACCTTTTAAAAGATTTAAAAAAATAGAGTTCTTTCAACACTATTTTGGGATGTGTATGCTATGTTCAGTTATGATGCATTTTTTTTTCTGATCAATAAATGCTCACCTCTCCTTTCCCTTTGAGTCAGAGTACAGTTCCCCACTCCTCTTTGGAATTAGCCATGTGATTTGTTTTGGCTAAAGGACTGTGAGCAGGAAGTTATCTGAGAAGAGTCTTTAAAACGTGTTTGAACATTTTGGTTTGTCCCTTGGCTTTTGCCATTTCTATGGGTTTGTGCTTCAAATAACTGCTGATCCTGGAATGATATGTAGCAGATCTGAACCTAACCTTCAGTCTGGAGCCAAAGCCAGCCAGAACACAGACTGAAGCAGAGTTTATCAGCCAGCTCCAGCCAAGGTTAGCAAAAACTTAGCTGGGCTGCAGACCTATGGGTGTGACAATAAATGCTCATCTTTGTAAGCCATTTAGTTTGTTACACAGCAGTATTTTTGTGTACTAAATTAATTATATAGTAAGAAAACAAATGAACAAGAGCAACAATAACAACAAAAATGGGTATTTTAACATCATCACATATTCCTATCTCATATTTTTATCTCTCAGTTTACTCTCATGACATACTTTTCCATGATTTCCTAATATAGTATTGAACAATTAGATAGCTTATCTATATATTATCTTTGTTTACTGAAAAAGACTACAGTTTTTAATTTTTTTTTAGGATGAGGTTTCACCATGTTGGTCAGGCTGGTCTTGAACTCCCAACCTCAGATTATCCACCCACCTTGGCCTCCAAAGTGCTTCAATTACAGGCGTGAGCCACCACGCCTGGCCAAGACTATATTTTTAAAAAGACCACATGCTGGAAGAAGATATTTGTTACCCATAGAGCTAACAATGGAATACGAAGTGGAATACATGAAGAATTTCTACAAAGCAATAAGAAACGCAAAATCTGTTCAAGAGAAAATGGGCAAAAGATGTGCTAATGCAATGTACACACAGGGGAACATATGTAATCAACACATAAAACATGTTCAATCTCATTAGGAATCTGTAAAACAAGAGATTAAACCATTAGATTAGCAAAACTGAAGTGATCGGGCAGCACAATGTGTTGATGAGTACATAGAGTAATGAAACTTTTCATGCTAGCCTGACGAGACATAGCTGTGAAGAACAATCTAGCAATCTCTAGAAATACAAATATGTACACAGCTTAGGATCTAACAATTCTGGAGTGTAGGGCATCTCTTGCATGTGTAAACATAGAGGCATGTTTAGCATTACATAGAAACATTATTTTAAAGAAAACATATCTGGAGAAAACTTAGATGTCAAACAAGAAGCAAAATAAGAAATTGTGACACTCATACAGTGGAATACAACAGTATGCAAAATTAAAGAACTAGAGCTGTGCATTTCAACCCAAATGAAGTTCATAAAATCTCTGAGCATTTAAAAATGTGTTTTCATTTAATCTGAGATAATTTGCAGATTTTCTAATCCTGGAAAAGGATCACAAAAAGATTTCTACACTGTTCTCACACCTAGGCTTGAAATTTGGCTTTGTCAGTCATGATAAAATCTGGAACAGTATTTCTTTTAATTGCCTATTTTAACATCTAAGGATGTAAGATAGATGGGCAACATATTGTATCAGATGGACTGTTTTTAATAAAACGAATAGACATTTAAAAGCATTCAATACAATTGGAATCTCTCATGACACCTACATTTTCCACCTATAGTAGTTCTGTATCGTGCACCTGCTAGGTCAATGTCCACAATTACATAACGGCTGTTTTTCTTGCCTATTGTGCCGAACCCTGGACATCATTTAGCATAAGTAGGACACACTCTTTCAACCTTTATGCTTCACCTCATAGTCTCATAGATATCTCTCACAATAACTCTATTATAAAGTAAAACGTGCTTTTCTTCTTACTCCTGTGCTACTTATCAGTATCTGAGCACTGGATGCAGTTTCTCTTTCCTCTGGTTCTGACTCACCATCAGTTCCCACCTGATTCTCAGTCCCCCATTCTAGCTGTCTTGCACATTCTTTTCTCTCATTATCTTGCCTTCAGTTTGAACTTAGAGGCTGTTGGTGTCCAGGCAAACACATTCTTTCCTGACTTTGAGAGGTACAAGCCATCTCTATGCAAGACATGATCTTTATGTCGGCTTAGTCACAATTCTAAGTCACAGTGCTTGCTGGGCACTGACGAGGTAGATGGGGAAGTATTAAGTACAAGGTGAGATATTCACATTCAGGAGACTGTTACCAGCTGATCAAGACTGGCAGCAGCTTGTTCTAAAAAATGAATTTCACATATACAACTCTTGAGGGATACTTTAATTATGTTTTATAGAAAATTTACAGTGATAAATATCTCCAGGTAGCTCAAATGGGCAAATAATATTCTACAGAGTAACCCTTTGCTCTTTCAAAGTCTTCTATTATTAGTGATAACAAATGATGAGAAGAGCACTGGTGCTACCTGTTCTGAAGATAATTCTCTACTTCTTTTCAAAGTATCACCAATTTTTTTGTATAAAAGAGCAGGAGATGGTTCTCAATAGTGGGGATAAATCTTGTTAGCCTCCCCAGTACATGCTGGGTTCATTACCCAGGACAACAGCCCATTTTCTGGCTAGGCCTGTACTACATACAGCCATCTTTGCATATGCCATGTTGGTGAGAACTCCAAAGCATAATTTTATGGTTGTCACTTTAAGGAAGAGAGGAAAGTAGGTAAGGACAGTGGCTTTCAGTAGTAAACCAATTTTCTGATAGTTTTTGATCAAAGTATTATCACTGTCTAAGATTTATTTTCTTTTCACCTCCACTAGAAATATGTACTTTTAAGATGATAGATGCCATGCAGAATACCATGATGAGACGGTCACAGAAAGATCTCTCTTAGCAAGAATGTGTGATTAATTTTCCTCCTAAATTTATAACACAGAGCAGTCAAGGCAGTTCTAAAACAGCAACAGGGTGATTACAAGGTGACTGAGTAAACAATGTAATAACTCTAAGTGGAATTTAATCTCTTTATATATTCTGCTAAAGAGTCCAGTTTTTGGAAGAATACCATGAACTCAAAAGGGGTTCTGTTACCATTAAAGCTACCACAAGGAAGGAAGAGTGAAAGGAGATGACCTGGTTCTAAAACACTGACATTTGTTGCATTCACTCACTATATGTACCTTCAATTACTAATACGTATGCAGTTTTCCAGGCACTTTGGGATGCAAAGTCAAAAATGTGATCTCCTCATTTACAAAACTATAATATGTTTAATGAAATTTTAAAAATCTGCTAATGCATCTTGTTTTTTTCGAAGACTTTAAAATACTAATCATTACTATTTATTGAAATGTATTATGTGTCTAGGGCTTTACATAGGCAATTCTATTTTTATAAATTTATATATGGTATCATTAAGAGCTGATTATTGACTCTGTATATTTTAAAGATTTGAGAGAGTAAGACTCAGGTTAAACAACTTGTTCAACATCCCTCATTAGTCAGTGATAGTGCTGGAATTTGGATGTGTGTGAATTGAATAGTTTGTTTTGCTAAGAAAATCCCAGCGGCTGTCTGTAAGGGGGATTCTAAGAGTCTATCATAAGTATATATTGACATTATATAGAACTCAACTTGTGATCAAATATGTCAGCCAACATGAAGGAAACAGGTATTACTAGAGGTGAAAAGAAACATGGCCTGGGCTTAGGAGCTATATATTAAGGAGAGGTGGCATCTATGTGATTTATGAACCAAAGCAGTATCCTTCAAAGTAAAAATGAATATATATGTATATGGTCTTCACTATAGAATGAAGTAGTTCTTTCTGATAGAGCTGGGGATGTGGCCAGAAGGGGATGCATGTGCGACTTTGCGCTTGCGATTAACCACTAGGTGGCGCCGAGTCTACAGAGCTAGGAGGGAAGTCTGAGCTAAATTCCAGGGGATAAATTGATACATTTCTTGGCTGCGTGTGAATGAGCACCTCTATATATGTATGCCAAATATATACATATATATTTGTATATGTATATATATTTGTATATGTATATATACATACACACACACACACACACACACACACACACACATATATATATATGTGTGTGTATCCCTACAATAAATGTATGCCAAATGTTTGATCCTAAATCTTACTTTATATCAGTTGCTGTTTATATTATGTTCCAAGCCTCCCCTGCTGGTTGTCTGAGTGACATTTTGGATAGGACATGACAGAGCTTGGGTAGAAGGTGAAGGACAACGTTGGCATGTTGATGTGGCCCATTCGTACTGTTCTGATAATATGGTATCCTTAAATATAGTTATTGACTCTCCTTCAGAAATAACTACGCAATTACCAGCTCCTGCATAGAACTGTTTGAGAGAATTGACTGTCCTACTGAATATAACTGAATCTCAGAATAAAACCCTGCTTTTTTATTGTTCACACAGGTCCATTTGTTAACATTGCATTTTGGATGAAACAAATGTTTCTAAACCAGTTAAATTTAGTGAAAAAGAGGAAGCTTCAATGAATGGAGCTCTTTCTTTTCCTGCCCACCTAGAGAGAGCTTGAAAACAAAGAGAATGTTTATCAACATAGCAAGGTAATATTTCAAATCAGATGTCAGAGAGAAATTTTCACTTTTTGTAGGGAGCTACATGTATTAGTTAAAGCTTAAAACTCTTCAAATGTAAATCAGATCGATGGGAATTTAATTTATTGTGAAGAAACTAAAGGCCAATTATGAATGGAGTATATTGAATTATATTCTTAGTACTCTTTCAACATGAGATAGAAGTATAGTTGAAAATAGATTTAATGAATCAATCATTTAATAAGAGCTTACTGTTTTTTAAATAAATAAATAGTACTGTAGTGGTATAGGACATAGAGCTGATGAATTCGTAATCTCAATTAACAGATTAGATACGATAGGAAAGAAAATGCAACCACTCATCTAAATCTTTCAACACCTTGTCAAGCACAATTCCAAATAGCCATTCTCTTCTTGTTAGCCTTGCCTCCTGAGTGCTTTTCTTCTTGGTTTCTTTGCTAGAGTCTGATGACTTCTTGAGAGCTGGCCACTGCTAATTCTATACACTAAGTCCACCCAATTCAACCATTCCCTCATTCTCCAAATTTTATCTTGGGCAACCCTAGTATTCCTACAGCTACTTTAATGCAGATCCAGTGCCAGCCACTTCAAGAAAGGCTGATAGATAGATTTTAGGCTGATAAACTCTTTTCTCCAGGCTTAGAGTTACACAGGGAATATCAAGGCCATAATTTCCTAAAATTTTTTGTGCAATAAAAATATATTGCAAAAAATTGGGTCCACGATTCAATTAAGTTTTGGAAAATCTGCAAATCATATTTCCATCTCAGAAATATACAAAACCCTTTAGCAAATGAAGCATGCCTGGAAGTGCTGTAGTAATGAAGCCTGGTGTTTCCTAAACTTATTCGAACACCACACTTTAGAAATAACTATTTAATGGCAGTTAGGGACTCAACAGACTTGACAGTGAAATAACCAGAGGGCTGACTTTGCTGGTTCAAGGAAATGTTTAATGGTTAGAAGGTTTTATCCTTGAACTACATTATACTACTTAGCCCACGTTGTCCATGAGTCTGACTGGGATGCTCTTCCAGAAGTCCCCCCTTTGCCTTAAAGAGGAGGGCTTGGTTCTATCTGCAAGCAGTCCTAGAGCTGGCTTATTTGGGTGGAAAGCCAACCAGTCTTTGTTCTCCTGGAGGAATACAATTGGAGGTGCCCGGGCAGTGGGTTGCCCAAGTATCAATCTTTTATGAAAACTTGTGTCTTGTCTGTGGCATAAGCAAATTAATAAACATAAGGCAATGATCATCTCATGGGATATAATCATACATAGAGCAAAACATGTTTATAACTTACTGTCTTTATCTGTCTCCTACAGATTTAATAATACAGAAATTGAATCTACCTAATTCCAACACCTAGGGACAAATACTATTAACAAATTTAGTGTCATTTCTTACTAAATGTATGTGCTTTTAAACATCTGTCTTATACTGTATACTTCCATCTTTTGCAAATTTCATTTGGCATATCGGAAGCTTCCCATATCATTCAATAGTTTTTGATATTGCTGATATGATTGCCTATATAATATTCCTTCCTGATATCATTTCTTTAACCTTTTCAACTGTTACTAGACACTTAAGTGATTTCCATGTTTTTATTATGATGACATTTCAACTTTTAGTGTGAAATAGTTTCCTAGACAATTCTTTCTAGTTGGAAATACTTATTGATAAGTATGGTAATCATATTATCATTACAAAATAGCTAATGTTAATTGAATATTCACGCTGTGCATTTTCTCATTTAATTCTTTCAGCAACACTGTGAAGTAGGTGGTATTAGGATCTGCACATTACAGTTAATAAAATTGAGCATAGAGATGTTAGGAATCTGACTGGGACTAGACACTGGTCCTCAGTTTTAATTCTTTGCAGTTTTTCTCCAAATTTAACTACAGTATATTGCTATGTACTGTTCTTATTTCCATTTGTTTAACTATATGCTATCTCTCTTTTCTTTCTGGGAGATTTAAAAACCTATTCTTTCCTTTATTCTAAAATCTCAGAATAACGTGATTTAATGGGTATCTTCTTTCATTCGTTGATTTCAACAAATGATGGACCATTTAAATTTGAAAATTTCTCTTCTTTCATTATGAAATAGTTTCTTACTTCATTCAAAAATTGCATTATTTCCATTTCTTCCCAGTCTCTTATTATGGAACTCCCATTATGAAGCTGCTGTACCTTCTGAGAAATATTAAATTTATCTTTTTCTATCATCCCTTTGTGTTTTTGTTCTAATTTAAGGAAAATTATGTTGAAAATATTCTAATGCCTTCCATTAAAATTCTTAAAATTTTAGCTTCATTATTTTAATTACCATGAGTGTTTTTTAAAATTACATGTTATTCTCATTTTAAAGATGTGCTATTCTTTCAAATTATGCTTATTAATAATAGCTTTCATAAAGCTTTGGGCTTTATCTTCTTGCTCAAAATAATTCTTTTCCTGTTTATTTTGGGCTTTGGCCTTGATTTTAGGGACTTGTTGAAATATCTTGCGACACTTGCCTTCAAATGCCCATCTGAATGAGGCACTAGAGACTCCATGGGAGATCTAGGTGAGGGCCAGGGCTTCCCAGTCGATAAACAGCATTGTAAAATGATCTAACAGTCACTTCTCTCTTTAGGTGACTCCAAATGTGAGAAGCAAGAAATATCTTTCTGTAGAGCAGTCTTTCCAGAAAATAATCTGACGTGTTTTTGCCCTGGTGACTGAAAGGGAAGTTCTGATGGCCCCGGTTCTTGGAGAAATGAGTTTGAGAGTCTCATGATTCATGTGCCTGTTTTCCCTGGATCCCAGTATCTTCAATCAACCTCAGCCCCAACATCTAAGTATCCTGAGTTTAACTTCTCCAGAGAATAGACATCTGCCACCCTCAGAGCTGGAAGAAAGGGGGTCATCAGGCTGCTCACTTGATGAGACGGTGATCTGAGGCTTCATCTTTGCTGTGGACAGCCTACCCTCACTTAGATTTGAAATTTAAGCCTCAGTCCCCCTCACTCACCTCTTGATGCATCCACATTTTAAGTTATTTTGGGACCCTTTGGAGTAAATTGAGGCTTTTAGCATGATCCCTCTCTGCAGGTATTTTTTTAAGCTTTCTCCACTCTCCTAGTTAGATAAGAAGTTATTTAAACATGGAACTACTATATAGATTATTTCTTCTTTTTCTAATAGTTAGAGGAAAAGGTCAAAATGAAAGGTTTTAAAATGTAATTTATATCCTGAACCATAAAAAATTTTTGCTCCAGAGTTCATAGGGATTTCTACTTATTGTTGTATAGGCTTGTTGCTAAGACAACCCCACCCAGTCTATCTACCACCCTTTGACCAGATAAACTTTGGAATAAGAAAAGAAAAAAAAAATGTAGATTTTGTACTTTGGTGAGAATTAACAGAAAAATAATTTTATGGTTGAATTGGAAGAGCAAAATTGAAAAATGAAAACTGATAATGGAAAGACACCAGTGATAAGAAACTGTATTTTTCATGGCTTTAAATAGTGTAGTGGGTGGGTATACAACTGGGCATTGCCAACATTGGGAATTAGTCAGACATTACTCAACAACCAAGTCAATCTGTTTTTCCCTGCTTTCTCTTAGACCTATTCTAAAGCAGGTACTAAAGACTATCAAAGGCCAAAGTTAGCCCTGACCAGCACCTCAATAAAATTTTTAAACAGGCAGTCAACAAATCTATTAGCACACTGAAGCCTTTCACAAGTGGCTAGAGAACCCATCTCTATATCATAATAAATAAAAAACATTGGTAAGTACCTGTGTTGCAATGATTTGCTGGCTAAAGCATGTTAAAGGACAGCATTTCCCCAACTTTACCTTGAGTTCAATTTATATCCCTGTAACAAGAATAGGTTTTGGAGCCACAAAATTGTATAAAGAGCCAAATTCTCCTGCCACTTAGAAGTGCTACAACACGAATTAATGATTATTTCTGAGCTTCAGTTTACCTCAACGTGGTAAATGAGAATAATAACAATGTTGCATTGCGTCCTCTGAATTTCTTACTCCAGCATCAGCACACCCTCCTTTATTCCCAACCCTTTCTTTGAAAGTTCCCTCCACTTCCTTGCCCTAACTGAATGCTGGCGAATCCCCTGAGACCACTTCCCATCAGGCAGAAGGCATTTATTTTCACACATTCCTAAAAGCTCACACCTGGCATGTGAAGTGAGCAACTTCCTGCTTTCCACAAGCACTACGCACATCATTACTTCTCCCCTTACTCATAGAAGGTTTCACTGCTTGAGATCTACTCCATTAGCATTTAACACTTCGCTCCCTCATCATTACTGGCTTTTACTGACCTCCTTGTCATTTCCTTTCCGTTATTGATGTTTTAAAGACCTGGGTCGCAATCTCATCACACTTTTACTGACAGGATGTTGAGTTATTTTAATATTTACAAGAACAGCTCTCCAATACTCTGACTTCTCAACCCCTTGAGCCCTGTCTCACTCCAACACCATTTTGATGAATCTCTGAGGATGCTTTTAATTGCTCTTCAGCCCAGCCAGAAAAGAGCCTAGTGCTTGAGGAAACGTGGATGAAAGCCAACGACAGTCACTGCTTTTTGCCAAAATTTATGTGTTAAATGCAGAGAAAGACTCCAAAAGTAAAAGTAATTTTAAATCGAGATTTCTTTCTTCAACGATAAGTATTCTATTTTTGACAGGTCCTACAATCTGAAGGCAGGTTTAAGAAGTGTCTGCACACACAAAAGCGCTGAACCGTGAAACAAAACTAGTGTCTTTCTGTGAACAGAATACATTTTTTGAGGTTTTATGGAGACCCAAATTTATCTCTTTAATAATCTCATGGAGTAAAATTGTATAGAATGTTCTGAAGTTCTAAATATATGTACATTGCTTTATGAATTTCTCAAAACAGCCCATAGTTTTCTTTTTTAGTTGTGTCTCTGCC
>CAUYLG010024540.1:0-10318 GCA_963573385.1 Cacajao melanocephalus | reverse complement strand
ACACCTATCAAACGTAGATTAGGTCTTTTCACATAGTCCCATATTTCTTGAAGACTTTGTTCATTCCTTGTTACCCTTTTTTCTCTAATCTTGCCTTCTCATTTTATTTCATTGAGTTGATCTTTGACCTCTGATATCCTTTCTTTTGCTTGGTCAATTTGGCTGTTGAAACTTGTGCATGCTTCACAAAGTTCTCGTGTTATGTTTTTCAGCTCCATCAATTCACTTATATTCCTCTCTAAGTTGTTTATTTTTGTTGGCATTTCATCAAATCTTTTTTCAAGGTTTTTAGATTCTTTGCCTTGGGTTAGAATATGTTCTTTTAGCTCAGAGAAGTTTCTTATTACCCACCTTCTGAAGCCTGATTCCATCAATTCATCACACTCATTCTCCATCCAGCCTTGTTCCCTTGCTGGTGAGGAGTTGTGATCCCTTGTAGGAGGAGAGGCATTCTGGTTTCAGGTGTTTTCATCCTTTTTGCACTGGTTTTTTCCCATCTTTGTGGATTTATCCATCTGTCATCTTTGTAGTTGTTGACTTTCAGATTGGGTCTCTGAGTGGATGTCCAGTTTGTTGATTTTGAAGTTATTTCTTTCTGTTTCTTAGTTTTCCTTCTAACATTCAGGCTCCTCTGCTGTAGGACTGCTGATGTCCCCTCCAAGCCTTGCTTGCCTAGGGATCATCTGCAGCTGCTGCAGAACAGTAAGGGTTGCTGCCAGTTTCTTCTTCTGCTATCTTTGTCCCAGAAGGATACCTGCCAGATGTCAGTCTGAGCTCTCCTTTATGAGGTGACTCTTTGGATATTTGGGGGTCAGGGAGCTGCTTGAGGAGACAGTCTGTCCTTTACAGGAGCTCATGTGCTGAGCTGTGAGCTCCGTTGTTCATTCAGAGCTTCTGGGCAGGTACGTTTAAGTCTGCTGCAGCAGAACTCATAAACCCCCTTTTTTTTTCCCCAGGTGCTCTGTCCTGGGGATTTAGGGCTTTATTTATGAGTTTCTGTTGTGCTGCTGCCTTTTTTTCAGGGCTGCCCTGCCCAGCCAGGAGGCAGCCTAGTCACTGTCTGCCTGCAGAGGCTTTGCTGAGCAGCTGCCGTGTAAACTTCCCTGCAGTCCTGTTTATACGGGTATAGTTAGAACTGCCTCAGCAATGGCAGCCCACCTCTATAATGGCGGACTTTCTCTGTAATGGCAGGCTGCCTCAGCAATGGTGGACTACCTCTGTAGTGGTGGACTGCCTCGGTAATGGCAGACGCCCCTCCCCCACAGAGCTGGACCATCCCGGGTTCAGCTGCGCTTGCTGTGAATCTCTCAGTCCAGAGCGTTTCAGGTTGTTTTTTTGTGGGGGTGGGACCAGCTGAGCCTGATCACCTGGCTCCCTGCCTCAGAGCCCTTTTTTTTTTTAGTTCAACAGGTGACTCTGTGTCCCAGGTGTTCCACTCACCTGTTGAAAGGGCACCGGGATCTGTGTGATTTCCCATGCAGTGACCCACTGCACCAGCTGAAACAGCCACACTGAGATTCGTGGTGCTTTTTTGCCTGGGAATCTCCTGGCCTGGCTCCCTGTTTCAGTCCCCTTTTTTTAATCAGTTGAATGGGTGACTCTCTATCCCAGGAGCTCCGATCGCTAGCTAAAACGGCACCCGGACCATATATTTTGTGTGGAGAATTGCCGCACCGGTCAAAACAGCCTTGCCAGCCAAAACAGCCGCGCTGGCGACCCGTGGGGCTCCTCCGCCTGGGAATCTCCTGGTCTGTGGGCAATAAAAATCCGTCTGGAAATGCGGAGTCTACTCACCCTCTGTGCTTTCGCTGGGAGCTGCAATCCTGAGCTGCTCCTAATCGGCCGTCTTGGATGTGTCCCCCTTATTGGAGAATTTAATCAAATTTCATGGATAAATTTTGTCCGATTTTCATTTTTATAATAAATTATTGAAATTCAGATGGCTGGCACATGGTAGATACTCACTAAATATCTATTAGATGGGTTAATACATTTGTCTTTTGGTGGGATTTTGTCTCATTTTCTTCCTAAAGGCAGGACTTGCAAAAAGAGAAATTGGAGATAGAAGAGTACCAAGGAACACTGAGCATTGTGATTTGATGAGTCTGTAATACCATTCAGTCCTAAAATATATACCACATTCACTCCCTACCTGTTTCAGCCATGTCAGTCTATTTCCTTAACCAGATTTCAAGCAAGGTCTCATTCAATTCTTATACACACCCCATAGAGCCTAGCATCATGCTGGCCTTATGGTGGATAACCTATCAAAATGCTCATCACATTCTCTTACAAATGGTAAAGGTTTAATAAATATGTGTTTATCAGTTATGAAAATTATTTTCAACTGGATCAATTTTGTTGGAACCACCAGCAGCTTCTTTCATTCCATGATTCATAAATTGCAACTTTATTTTTTTCCCCAGGTTCACATGAGGACGGTAAACAATTTCTAATTTTATACTTAAATTTTAAGCCAGGTAAATATATATTATGTAATAGCATTACAAAGGATTGCTCTGATGTCACCTTCATGCTTATAAATTAGATGAAATTAATCTTATTGCATAGTCTATAAGGATTTGATTTCAACCATACATTCGCACTTTTTACTCATACAATTTTTTATTGAGTTATAACTCCATATGCCATAAAATTCAACATTTTAAAGTATACAACTCAGTGGTGTTTAGTATATTGACAAAGTCATGCAACCATCACCACCATCTAATTCCAGAACATTTTTTTCATCACTCCCCCCAAAAATCCTGTATCCACTAGGAGTCACTTTCCATTCCTCCATTCTACCAACCCCTTGCAACGCTATCTACTTTCTGTCCCCATGGATTTGCCTATTTGGGACATTTCATAGAAATGAAATCATACAATAGATGGCCTTTTGTGTCAGATGTCTTTCACACAGTATGATGTTTTCAAGGTTCATCCATGTTGTATCATGTATCAGTACTTCATTCTTTCTTATGACCAAATAATATTTCATTGTATGAACAAGTTACATTTTGTTTATCTAATCATTAGCTGATGGACATGTAACTTGTATCTACTTCTTGATAACTGTGAATTGTGCTGCTGTGAACATTTGTGTACAAGTTTTTGTTTGAACACCGTTTTCCATTTCTCCTAGGAATAGAATTGCTGGATAAAATGGTAAGTCTGCATCTAACTTTTTGAGGAACTGCCAAACTGTTTTCCAAAGGAACTTTATCATTTTTACATGCCCACCAGCAATGTATATGGGTTCCAATTTCTCCATGTCCTCACCAGTAATTATTTTCCTTCTTTTAAAAATATGATTGTCACAGTGGGTATGAATTCTCATTGTGATTTTGACTTGAGTTTTCCTAAAGACTAATGATACTGAGCATCTTTTTATGTGCTTATGGGCACATGAATTTCTTCTTTGGAAAAATGTCTACTCAGATATTTTGCTTATATTTTAATTGGGTAATTTGTCTTTTTAGTTTGAGTTATTAGAGATTTTTAAAAAATAAATTCTGGATATAAGCCCTTTATCAAATAAATTATTTGAAGAGAGTTTCTCCCATTCTGTGGGCTACCTTTTACTTTTCTTGATAGTGTTTTTTGTACTACTAAAGTTTTTACTCTTGATGACGTATATTTAAATTTTTTATGACATTCAATTTATCTTTTTTCTTTTGTTGTTTGTGCTTTTGGTGTCATAACTAAGAAACTATTGCCTAATACAAGGTCACAAAGATTTCTGTTTTATTCTAAGAGTTCAGTAGTTCTAGCTCTTACATTTCAGTCTGTGATTCATTTTGAGTTAATTTTTGTGTATGTGTTTAAAACACACACACTAGTGTTTAAAATTTTCTATTTGTAATCATATCTGTTATCTACCACTGTTCATACAGAAGTAGATTAAGTAGTAGAAAATTACAGTTTCAAGTCATCAAGCTTATTAAATAAGAAATCACAGTGAATGCAGTTAACATAGCAAAAAAAAAGTCATCATAATATAAACAAAATAACAAACTTCCTTTGTATAGTACATTAAACTCAGTAAGTTTTTCATAGCATTTGCTTAATCTTTATCTGCATGTATTCCTTCTGTAACATTTTGAGCAGATAAAAGGAATTTTGATAAAGCTATGATACAATATTATATATTTTCCAAAATATAGCCAGTTTTAAGTTGTTCTGTTCAAATGAATCAGAAAAGAAGCAATAAGGAATATTAGAGATATATCCTTTTCAGTAGTAGACATTTGAAAGTTTATTTGAAGCAAAGTAATGTCAAGATACCTGTTCATCAGATCTACTGAATACCTTTCATGAACACACATTTCAATTTGAAAGCATTTAAACAAAGGTATAAACTGCATACCTAGAGAAATGGAACAGACAGCAGGATTCAAGAAGAGAACAAAGAAACAAGATCAGTCTGGTTTGCCAAACAGTGGATCCCTCTGTGTGAAACAATTGGACAGTTTTGCAGCAATTTTGTTTTAGAAGTTTTCTGTAAATGAGAGTTTAAAGTCCAAAGAACAAAGCTCATTTTACAAAAGAAGACATGGTTAAATTATTGGGTAAAATGCTTCATCGGTATACACTCCTCGATTATTAGCATTGCTTATTTCCCAGTATTATAATTTATATTAGTCCCATGTTAAAGCCAAAAGTCTGAGAAAAAATGGACTGTGATAAAAATGTAGATTCTTCTGAAGACTTTTCGTTAAAAAAAATAATTTAGTGTCGGGTGTAGTGGCTCACACCTGTAATGTCAGCACTCTGAGAGGCCAAGGTAGGCAGATCACTTGAGGCCAGGAGTTTGAGGCCTGGGCAACATGGCAAAAACCCCATCTATACTAAAATACAAAAATTAGCCAGCGTGGTGGTGCACACCTGTACTCCCAGCTACTTGGGAGGCTGAGGCACAAGAATCACTTGAATCTAGGTGGCAGAGGTTGCTGTGAGCCAAGATGGTACCACTGCACTCCAGCCTGGGCGGCAGAGCAAGACTCCATCTCCCCCACAAAAAAATTGATTTAATTAATTAACAGAAGCTAAAGTGGAAATACTTTGCATGGAGATTGATGTAGAAGCTATTTTTACATTTTCAATAAAAGGAAGATTAGCTCTGGGGCATTGGTGACTTTCTGAAATACAATTTACTTCATGTTGTCATATGCTCTGTTAGTGATCGAACCTTTCAGCCTCAAAAGAGCTCTTTCAGCAACAAAGTTAGAGGTGAAAACATTTTGATACAGCACATATACAAAACTGCATGTGGCACTGTGATTGTTCTTTGAGGACAGTGGCTCCCAGTCTTTTCTCACTGTCATCATGGGTGACTATTATAAGTGTTTTTTCAATCAGGAGATTTTTCGACTTATGTTTGACAGCAAGTTGACAAGGCTGTGAAAGCAGTCAGCTCTGCTCAGAATAATCACTGCGGGTTTTCTTGCATCATGAAGGTTGGTGAGTATGACTTGCTTTGGAGTTTCTGAAACCCCTTTCAGTGACACTAACTTGTTCATGGCCTGGGAACATGCTATGGCTATGTTTTCCAAATTGGGGTTCCAACAAGCCTTGGGACAGCAGATTGTCTTGTTGCCTGCTATATCCCCAATGTCTAGAATACAGTCTAGCATAGTACTCAATAAATACTTATTGAATAAAAAAGAAGAGGGGCCAGGCACAGTTGCTCATGCCTGTAATCCCAGCACTTTGGGAGGCTGAGGCAGACAAATCACTTGAGGTCAGGAGTTCGAGACCAGCCTGATCAACACGGTGAGACGCCACCTCTACTAAAAACACAAATAATTAGCCAGGTGTGTTGGCACATGCCTGTGGTCCCAGCTGTGGTCCCAGCTACTTGGGAGGCTGAGGTGGAAATATTGCTTGAACCCAGGGGGCAGAGGTTACAGTAAGCTCAGATTGCATCATTGCACTCCAGCCTGGGTGACAAAGTGGGACTCTGTCTCAAAAAAGAAAAGAAAAAGAAGGAAGGGAAAGAGAAGGGGGAAAAAGAAGAGCTTAAGAAAGAGAAAAAGAGAAACGAGGAAGAGAGAAGATAAAAAGAAAGGAAAAAAGTGGTAGTAGTAGAAGAAAAAGGGGAAGAATAAACAGCTCCAATCGCACAAAGTGTTTATGGTGGTAGTATATAAGGCATGCAATAAAAGGACAAGAACAGTGATATTTGAGGAGAATCGACTTTACCCAAATAATTGAAGTGGGGAGGAAAATATAATGGTAAAATCAACATAGATATGTGATAAAGGAAGATGCACAATTTGCATTAGACAATAATCTTTTTTTAAGATGGAGGCTTTTGTCACCCAGGCTGGAGTGCAGTGGCATGATCTCAGTTCACTGCAACCTCTGCCTCCTGGGTTCAATCGATCCTCCTGCCTCAGTCTCCTAAGTAGCTGGAATTACAGGCGTGTGCCACTACACCTGGCTAGTTTTTGTATTTTTAGTAAAGACATGTATTTTCACCATGTTGGCCAGGCTGGTCTCAAACCCCTAACCTCAAGTGATCTGCCTGCCTCAGCCTCCCAAAGCGCTGGGATTACAGGAGTGAGCCACTGTGCCCAGCCAGACAAAAAACTTATTCTCTGCTTCCCCAGATCCACAGGCTCTCAGATTTGGAAGGGGTCAAATTGATCATTTTCTCACATTGGCCATATCTGATGCTTGAATCCAGGGTTTGGTAAACTATCTGAAAAGGGTTACATAGCAAATATCTTAGGTTTTGAGTGGCACAGTCTCTGCTCCATTATGCCACTGTAGAGAAATATATATATAAAAAAAATGTATGATTGTGTGACAATATAACTTAATTTATAAAAACAGGTGGTGGGCCAGGTGTGGCCAGTGGGCTATAGTTTGCTGACTCCTACCTGCATATGTCCTGCAATATTCTGACAATGCTGATAACCTCTGTTAATATTTGCTGCAATAGAAAAACTCACCACTTTTCAAGGAAAACTATTCCATCTTTGCATAACTTTGATTATAGAAAGCCATTCTTTACATTGAGTCAAAATCTGTTTCTCATGTTATTGTAATGTTAAGTATTTGTTGTTTGTCTGTGTTTAAGTCACTATAATCTAGTGATTTTTTTTTTTTGAGATGGAGTCTCACTCTGTTGCTCAGGCTGGAGTACAATGGCGTGATCTCGGCTCACTGCAACCTCCACCTCCTAGGTTCAAGCCATTCTCCTGCCTCAGCCTCTCGAGTAGCTGGAATTATAGGCATGTGCCACCACCCCCAGCTAATTTTTGTATTTTTAGTAGAGACGGGGTCTTACCATGTTGCAGGCTGGTCTTGAACCCCTGACCTTAAGTGATCTGCCCTCCTCGGCCTCCCAAAGTGCTGGGATTATAGGCATGAGCCACCTTGGCCAGTCAACCTAATGATTTTTAAAGGTGGTTTTTGGTTGTTGTTTTTCTACTTTTGAAAAAATTTTTTTGAGAAAGGTGTGTGTGTGTGTTTTTGAGAAAGGGGTGTGTGTGTGTGTGTGTGCTTCCAGTCAAGATGGAGTAACAGGGACCTGATTTACCCTCCTACCTGGAATAACAAAAAAACTGGATAAAATATAAGAAACAACAGCATTCAAGATCTTGACACTAGGCAACTGAGGACAGTGATCCCTGAAAGACAGAAACAAATGAGGTGTCACTACAATTATCTCCAGCTAACTGTGTAGAGAATATTTTCAGGTCCCAGCACAGTGGGAGCCCAAGTGGAGACCAGTAGTGTCTCTGAGTTGAAGACATTCAGTTGCAAGGCCAGGAGAGCCAAGGACGGGATCAGAAAGCTGTGCAGAGAGACAATTCTGGAGATGTGCCAAGGGCACATCTTCAGTAGGTGTATGTGTGAGGAAATTGCCCAAGGTCAGGGAAAGCACCACCTGAAAGGATTAAACAGAAAAGCAAACAGTTGTTGGAGCTCACAGAAGGCCAGAGAGTCCCTATTCCTACCAGTGACAGTAGAAAGCCTAACAAGAGAAGGAAAAAAGATGTCCAAAAAGAGACAAAAAGATGTTTTTCCTCACCCACTTTAACTGCCACTTTCAAGGAGCAACATCTCCATCTTGTGATATTTTACGATACAGGTTTTTAATTAATTGGATTTTGCAAGTATAGGAGATCATTGAGACACAACCGAAATTTAAGAGAATACTTAAAAATATTTTCTCCCTAGGCAAAATAAAATCAAGCCATTACATTAAAAACCACAGCTATGAGGAAAGAAAGGTCTCTCATCATCTGTCTTACTTTTTCTTTTCTGAGAGACACTCTCCTGCACTCTTCCATAATGCCCTTCCCAACACACTGAGTGCATACATCTCAAGAGCGACGGGTGCTTCTGTGTCAAGGCACTTTTGGGTATCTGATGGTTAGGAAGGGGAGACTTTTCAGTGAATATCCCTTTGTATTAAAAAAAAAGTAAGAGCATGTGAATATATTACTAATCAAAAACAAAATTAATTTTTTTATTTTAAAATGTATTTATTATTATGTTTGAGGCAGAGTCTCACTCTGTTGTCCAGACAGGAGAGCAGTGGCACCATCTTGGCTCACTGCAACCCCCACCTCCCAGGTTCAAGTGATTTTTGTGAGCTTCAGCCTCCCAAGTGGCTGGGATTACAGGTGCCACCACAATAACCAGCTAATTTTTGGATTTTTAGTGGAGACGAGTTTTCACCACGTTGGCCAGGCTGGTCTTCAACTCCTGACCTTAAATGATCTGCTGCCTCAGTCTCCCAAAGTGCTGGGATTACAGACGTGAGCCACCATGCCTGGTCAATTTTTATTTATTATGTATTAATTTTTTCAGTCAGAGCAAGATAGCTTGATAATAGATTGACATTTTTAAGGTCAAAACTAAAATATGCATGTGTGTCCCTTTTGTTTATTTATTTTTTGAGATGGAATCTTGCTCTTATTGCCCAGGCTGGAGTGCAATGGCATGGTCTTGGGTCACTGCAGCCTCTGCCTCCTGGGTTCAAGCGATTCTTCTGCCTTGGCCTCCGGAGTAGCTGGGATTACAGATGTGTGCCACCATGCCTGGCTAATTTTTGTATTTTCAGTAGAGACTAGGTTTCACCATGTTGGCCAGCCTGGTCTCAAACTCCTGACCTCAGGTGATCCACCCACTTCGGCCTCACAAAGTACTGGGATTACAGGTGTGAAGCACTCAACCGGCCCCCTTTTATTTGTTTTTTTAAGCAAGTAGAATCTACATTTAAGGTACTACAAGAACACAATGAATTATCTTCTGGTTTTTCATTTATCTGTTGTAATTGACCTAGATTGCTTAAACATGGGACTATAGAAGCAAGTAAGAAATACTCAGGCTAGAAAAAGGAGCTCAATTAAGAATAGACAAAGCAGAGAGAGATCCAAGATGGCCGACTAGCAGCAGCTCAGGATTGTAGCTCCCAGTGAAAGCGCAGAGAGCAAGTGGATGCCGCATTTTCAGACAAGTTTTTTGCCCACAGACTGGGAGATTCCCGGTGGAGGAGCACACAGGTCACCAGCGCAAATTTTTTGGCCGGTGCGGCTATTTTGCCAGTGCCCCGGCGGCGCTTCTCAGTGCAGAGTATATGGGACGGGGTGCCCTTTGAGTCAGGCTCGGCTGGTCTCATCCCCACAAGGAGAACAGCCATTGGAAGCGCTGAGGACTGAGAGTTTCACAGCAAGCACAGCCAATTCGGGAAGGTCCAGCTCTGTGGGGAAGGGGCGTCTGCCAAAGGAAAACTAAGAAACAGAAAAAACTTCATCACTGGGCAGAGAGATCCAAGATGGTTGATTAACAACAGCTCAGGATTGTAGCGCCCAGTGAAAGTGCAGAGAGTGAGTGGACACCGCAATTTCTGTTGCCCACAAACTGGGAGATAAGATGCAGCGGAGGAGCCACATGGGTCGCCAGCGCGACTCTTTTGGCTGGCGCGGCTGTTCTGCCGGTGCCCTGGTGTGGCGTGGCGCTTCTCAGTGTGGAGTATACGGGACTGGGTGCCCTTTGAGTTGGCTCGGTTCTCATCCCCACAAGGAGAACAGCAATTGGAAGCGCTGAGGACTGAGAGTTTCACAGTAAGCACAGCTGAACCCGGGAAGGCCTAGCTCTGTGGGGAAGGGGCGTCTGCCAAAGGAAAACTAAGAAACAGAAAAAACTTCATCACCGACAAGCCGGACGTCCACTCAGACCCAATCTGAAAGTCAGCAATTACAAAGACGACAGGTGGATAAATCCACAAAAATGGGAAGAAACCAGTGCAAAAAGGCTGAGAACACCCAAAATCAGAATGCCTCTCCTCCTACAGGGG
>CAUYLG010024538.1:0-13670 GCA_963573385.1 Cacajao melanocephalus | reverse complement strand
TCACTGACTCCATCTTAGCTGTAAACTCCAACCTAGCTTCTCCTTCCTTGCCACAGCCCCACAGGTGCATAGCTGGGTCATGCTGCACTCAAAGCTTTGAACCGTTAAGAGTGGTTCACAATGTTCACAGTATCTGTAACCAATGTAACTGCATCCTGCTTGGCAAGCACATCTGCTATTGTGTATAACTTTCTTTGAACCCCCCTTAGTGATTGTATGGAAATACTCTTAGCAACCAACAATCCTGGGAACCTCCTGCCCCCTAGTTACCAGCTTCCTTATCTAACTTGCTTGTTCTGTTTCTGTAAAATTCTGCTTCAACTAGGCTCTCCATCCCCTACCTAAATCAAGGTATAAAGGGAAATCAAGCCTCTTCCTTGGGGCCAAGAGAACTTCGAGTGTTAGCTGTCTCTTTGTCGCCCGCTAATAAAAAGGACTCTTAATTTGGAACTCAGTGCATGGAGCATTCCTTCTAACTCACTCGGTTATTACACTACATTCTGGAAATCAAGATATCATTGTGATTTTTTTTAATTTTTAATTTTTTTTATTTCAATAGATTTTTTGGTGAACTGGTGGTGTTTGGTTACATTGATAAGTTCTTTAGTGGTGATTTCTGAGATTTTGGTGCACCCATCACCTGAGCAGTGTACACTGTACCCAATGTGTACTCTTTTATCCTTCCCCACCCTCACCCCTTCCTTTGAGTTCCCAAAGCCCAAATGCCCATCAATGAGTGAAAAAAGAAAATGTGGTGTGTATATCTATCTATAGATGTATACACATGCACACGTATATCTACATATACATACACACACATACCCCATGGAATACTACTCAGTCATAAAAAAAGAATAAAATAATGCCATTCCCAGCAACCTGGATGAAATTGGAGACTATTATTCTAAGTTAAGTAACTCAGGAATGGAAAACCAAACATCATATGTTCTCACTCATATGTGGGACCTAAGCTATGAGGATGCAAAGGCATAAGAATGATACATTGGCCTTTTTTATTTTTTACTTAAACTCTTTCCCTGGTGTTGTGGGTAGAATGTTGTATTGGTTTGTTTATTTTTATTTATTTTTTTATTGTACATGTGCAGATCATGTAGGGTTATTGTATAGGTACATACATGGCAAGGTGGTTTGCTGCCACCATCCCCCCACCACAGCCTTCCATAGTATAGATATACCAAAGTTTCTTTAACCATTCATCTTTTAGAAGACATTTTTTTATGGCTTTTGTCTATAATAAATAAAGTTTCTGTAAACATTCATTTACTAGTTTTTATGTGAACGTAAGATTCAATTTTACCAGGATAAATGCCCAGGAATACAACTACTGGATCATATGAGATTTGCAGGTTTGTTTGTTTTGAAAGACCTACATTGCTGTACTAGCATTGCTAGGAAGGAACCAGCTTTGCTGTACTATTTTACTTCCTTATAAGCAGTTTCTCTACATTGTAAACAGCATTTGAACATTAATTTCATGGTGTTCATGTATCTAATTTTAACTATTCTGATAAGTGTATAGTGATAACTCACTGTTATTTAATTTGCATTTCGCTAATAGCTAATGTTGTTGGATGACATTTTATGTGTTTATTTGCTTTGTGTATCTCTTACTTGGTGAAATGTCTCTTCCTGTATTTGCCTCATTTTGGAGTTAAGTAGTTCAGTTGTTATAGTTGTGCTTTAAGAGTTTAATAATTCCAGATACTAAAATGTGTACTTTAACTATATTGCTGTCAGTTTTTCCCCTTTAAACAATTTGTTTTTCATCTTCTTAGTATGGTTCTTTACAGAGTAGAAGTTTTTAATTTTGATGAGGTCCATTAATCTTTATTATGGTTTGTGATTTTAGTACCAAGTCTAAGAAGTGTGACTAGTCCTAGATACTTTCTTCTATTTTCTGAAAGAGAGGTATAAAATTGGTATTAACTCTTTCTTAAGTGTTTACTAGTACTTTCCAGTGAAACATCTGGGCCTACAGACTTCCTTTTTCGTAGGTTTAACATTACAAATTACATTTTATTAATAGTCATAGGTTCTATAATGTGTTTCCTATTGGGTTGTTCCATTGGTGGTATCTTTTCTTAGGTTTCAGAAGTTTAAATATGATTTGCCTTCTTACATATTTCTTTGGGTGTATTCTATTTGGGGTTTACTCAGCTTCTTGAAAACATTGGTTTAGATATTTTGCTAAATTTTGGACATTGTCAGTATTATTGTTTTTTGAGTATTTTTTCAGCCTTACCTCTTTTTTTGTTTCCTGTGGGGCTCCAATAATATGAAAGTTAGCTTTTGGTTATCATTCCCAGGTCCTTGAGGCTCTGTTTATTATACTTGTTAGTCTGTTTTCTCTCTGTTCATATTGAGTAATTTCTATTTTTCTGTCTTCCTAGTTACTGATTCTTACCTCTGTCCTGCCCATTCTCTGTTAAGCCCATTTATAGAATTGTATTTTTTTATTTTAATTTTTGTATTTTTCAGTTTAAAGTTTTTTATTTTCTCATTTTTGTCTCTGTTTTTGGGCTGATACTTTTTGGACTTAGACATTCTATTTTTTTCATTTGTTTCAAGGCTGTTTGTTATTGCTTCTTGAAACATTTTTACGACCGTTGTAAAACATTCATGAGATAATTCTACCATCTCTGTCATTCTGATGTTATCTTATATTTTCTTCATTCACTTTGAGAACTTTCTGGGTCTTGATATGAAAAGTGACTTTTATGGAAATATGGAAATGTGTTATAAGATAGTTATAATCCATGGATCTTACCTAAATCTTTTGTTCAAGCTGGATTCTGACACTGCTCTAACAGGGGAAAGAGAAAGAGGATATTTGTGCTGTTTTGTTGGCCCAAGTGGTGGGTGAAGTTTAGGTTTCCCACTCAGGCACCATTGACACCCAGGGTAGGGGGCAGGATCACTTCCTCACTGCCAAGCAAGACTGGGAGCTCTGACTCCCCATGAGATTTCCATTGACACTGTGTGTGTGAACCCTGTTGTCATTGTCCATCAGAAACGAAACTTTCGAGATTTTATTTGGCCTGCTGGAACCAACGAAGAAAGATTGATGCCTCTCATAACTCCCTGCCTACAATGGAAATCTAGGCTTCCCACATGGTCTATGTGTTAGTGGATGGCGGTGGGACCGCATTGTTTTTCTGTGGTGTTTGGCTACAGTAGTAGAGCAGTTGCTTAAAAAAAAAAGTGTTGGTAGGCTGCCCTTTTCCTGGTCTTTGCCAAGAGGGAGAAACTTTCTTTGGGGAGTTTTCAGTCTGTGCCTATTGGCATATCTGCACTGCCAGCTTCTGCAACATCCAGGCTAATGTATATGACGCCAAAAGAAAACCCATGGAAATCACCAGTATTCTGTTTTTTGAATAACAAGATACCTACCAAACTGCTGACTATACCCCATCATTCAGAATCTTTTCATTTTTGTTTATATATTTTACCTAGGAGTTTTAGATATACTTAGAGGGAGGAATTGAATAAATACACCTATTCCATCTTCCAGGAAATGGAACTCACCATTTTGTTTTTCTTTAGCTCGCTAGTTGATCTTTTGTACATATATTTCTCATCAGCTCAACTGTATGAAAGAAGACAACACTAAAACAAACTTCAAAAGCAATAAAGAGAATGTTTTTGATGCTGGATCTATAACCATGCAAATTGGGAATCGTGGAATCTATTATTAATGTAAAAATAAAAATGAGATGTGTACTTTCAGAAAAACAAAAAATCAGAACTGTTAAAACCTATAGAGCCTCTCTTCAAAAATTTTGAGAGGATGTAATTCCAGAAAAAAAAAAAAGGAATCCAGAAGAATTGGTGGTATGTGGGAATATTCCGTTTTTATAAGTTTCACTTTTTATAAAAATCAAACCAGGAGTTAGACAAAAATCATCCTATTCAGGAGATGGAAGGGAGATGTGAAAAGTAAAATGATAACAGATTTCCTATAGTGTTTAATTAGAAACTAATTAAGCCCTGGACTTGTTAGAGAATTCTAAGATTAAAAATAAATATTTCAGTAAGGATGTTGCCGAAGTAGAATAAAAGTTGGCTGTGTAATTTTATAAACAGTAGAGTATTGAAAAAAAAGGAAGCAAAAAGAAATGACAAATTTAACAAAAAGCAAGATAATATAAAATTATGAAATCTCCAGGATAAATTGTGGTAAACAGAAAATAGAATATGTTGGCAACAATAATTTCAAAAATCAATAATGTAGGCATTACAATTGTCAGCATAGAAAACATCTTGTGTTTTGTACTTGGCCTGCTTCCAAATCCATTAGTTAATATTTATGCATATTATAGTAAAGGTTATGAAGTGATATATTATTATTCTATTTTAAAAGATAAGATATAAAGAAGTCAGTGCCATACACGAGGTTTCATAAATCATAAGTAAAAGGCATTTGATTTTTTTAAATAAAATATTTCAAACATACAGTCACATGTGTTCATGTCCAGATTTTATATATTGAAATGTATAATTACTTCAGATTTGATTTTTCTTTCACTATTTTGTTGTGAGAGTCATGGAATGTTACAAGAGAAGTCACATTTTTGTTTATTTGTGATCTTTTTCAAACCCCTTCCCTAAAGGTAACTTTTTTTCTGTCTTTGATGTGTATATATCCCTTCAGCATTTTTATATTTGTAAACAGTTTAACAAAGTCAGACAGAACCTGAAGCAGAAAAAGTTAATCACTAATCTATCCTTCCCCAATAATTATAATAAATGGCTATAACTATAATTCAGATATTGAAAGAAGTAAATTACAGATTTGAGCAACTAACCATTTCTATAGCATTTGCAGAACACACCTAAGAGATAAAGTAATACAGGAAGATATAAAAAATAAAGGTATTCAAATGGAAATAAAAAGCTGGTATAAAATATATTATCAAGTAAATTAATTCATATTAAAAATCATTTCAGGCTAGGTGCGGTGGTTCATGCCTGTAATCCCAGAACTTTTGGAGGTGAGGTGAGTGGATCACTTGAGGTCAGAAGTTGGAATCCAGCCTGGTCAACATGATGAAACCCCATCTCTACTAAAAACACAAAAATTAGCTAGGCATGGTTGCACACGCCTGTAATCCCAGCTACTCAGGAGGCTGAGGTAGGATAATCACTTGAACCTGAAAAGTAGAGGTTGCAGTGAGCTCAGATTGTGCCACTGCACTCCAGGCTGGGTGACAAGAGTGGGATTCTGTCTCAAAAAAAAAAAAAAAATTATTTCAAAGGGCAAAGTGAAACATTCCATATAAATATGTGGCACAAACCACAGATGATTTACGTCATGTTTATTCAGTCATTAATATTGACAATCAAGTGCATTGTTAATACTTGTATTTAATAAATACTTATATAGCACATTTTATGTTTAAGCCCTATTCTAAGTTCCTTAGTGATAACAACTTATTTAATTTTCATATTACCACTATGATTTAGGTCTTACTATGATCATCCCTAGTTTGCAGACAAGAAAACAGGAAATGAGAATGTGATTACGCTGGCAATTTGAACAGTACAATAGGTTTTTAAATGCTTATGGTGTTGAATAGAAAACATTAAAAAAATTACAATTAACATGTACTGTTTGTATCCAACCTTAACACCAAAAAGAGTATGCTCTTTTCAAACATACATGACACAGTGACATATAATTATCATTAATAAAAGATCTGACAACCTCTACAAATTCAAAGGTTTAGTGTTGTATTGGTCATTATCAGTGACCAAAAGCTAATAAAAATGGAAAAAAATCCACATACCAGAAGATGTAAGTTATATACATCCTCTTCTAAATTGCTATTTATTAGAATAAATAAAAATTGAAATTACAGGGTATTATTAAATAAGGGAATCTACATTCATCAAAAAGTGGAATGTGGTCAGAATACTTTTCATGTTGAATAATCAAGAAAGATTGAAAATAAAACATTAAGCTATGTAAGAAGATAAAAAATATATGACAAAATAAATGTTGAGAATGTAAAATACAAGCATAATGTTTAAAAATTATTTGCTAAAATATAATTGTGGTCAGATATTCATGGATCAACAACTATATGTAACATATACATGGAAGTAAATACCCTTTTCCAAAGTAAGAACATGTTTTTAAATTTTTGTTCAGTAATTTCAGTACTGGCTTCCATAAAATTTTCAAAAATTAATTTTATTGATAGTTTGGGTATACCAAATTCCTTTCATATATTCATCAGCTTTCTCTTTATGTAATTGAGTACATGATTATTGAGAAAAAAAGTTTTAGAATTTAACACATTTTGGAAAGAAATGTTAGAGAAAGAGATAATAATTAGAATTTAAATTTGTATGAATATGTTATACATAAAAATATATATAAAGCTTCTTTTTAAGCAGAATTTTGAATCTAGAATATCATACTTCCTTCAAGAGCATGCGGTTAACTTTCTAAGAAGTTTGTCTTTATTAGGCAATTTTTATATTTATTTTCATAAATGTAATATATTAATAAAAGTTTGAAATTAAAACAATTGTAAAAATATTTATAACATTAGGAAAAATTATTCCCTTATTACAGAAACAGAATAAGATGCTATTAGTTGATACTTAAATTCATAAATTCATTCTACTATATATGCTTCAGGTATAAATTTTATAAATATTAAACTATTGCTTTGCAATCTCTGTTAAAACATGTTTTTCTTTGCTTTTTGTGTTTATAAGAGTAAGAGAGGATTTATATTAACTAGAACAAAGCAGTTGACATTTCAAATTAAGATGAAATTTGTCATGGCAATTTAAAGCTTTTCCATTCTATTAATATAGTAGTCAAGGAAATAGTCTTGTCTTTATAAGGTTACCTAAGTTGGATATTTCTTCCATACTCAATATATACCCATTTTGCAGACAGGCAGGTGGTGGGTGGGAAATAAGTATGAACTCAAAGGGAAGAAGCATGCTTGCCTAGAGAAGCTAATTACAGTTTGTGTTTCAACATCCACTCTTCCCTCCTTTAAAATAGCGTGTCTATTAGTGTTGCATATAGCTTTAAAAAACCCACATTCCATGGTGGAGGACAGTGTGGCAATTCCTTAAGGATCTAGAAATAGAAATACCATTTGACCCAACAATCCTATTACTTGGTATATACCCAAAGGATAATAAATTGTTCTGTTATAAAGACACATGCACACACATGTTCACTGTGGCATTGTTTACAATAGCAAAGACCTGGAACCAACCCAAATGCCCATCAATGATAGACTGGATAAAAAAAATGTGGCACATATACACAATGGACTACTATGCAGCCACAAAAAAGGATGAGTTCATGTCCTTTGCAGGGACATGGATGAATCTGGAAACCATCATTCTCAGCAAACTGACACAAGAACAGAAAACCAAACACCACATGTTCTCACTCATAGGTGGGTGCTGAACAATGAGAACACATGGACACAGGGAGGAGAACATCACTCACTGGGGTCTGTTGGGGGTTGGGGGGTCTAGGGGAGGGATAGCAGAGGGTGGCAAGATTGGGAGGGATACCATTAGGAGAAATACCTAATGTAGGTGATAGGGGGTTAGAGGCAGGAAACCACCATGGCATGTGTATACCTATGTAAAAATCCTGAAAGATCTGCACAAATATCAGAACTTAAAGCAAAAAAAGAAACCCACACTAAAAAAAGTCACAAGAATATCAAAAGTCCTACAATTTTAAATCATCTATTCTAGCTAAGATGGCCACATGTCCAAGTTCAAAAACTGGAAGAGCATCAGGATGGAAGGAGTCCAGGTCCCTGCCAATCAAGGCACCACACAGCATTAGCCACTTTACTTTCTGACTTTGTGTAGATGAAAAAGAAATTGCTCTCCTGTTCATGTCTGTTAATTTTGCTTTGTTTTGTTTTGTCTTTATAGAGAAATATAATCCTAAGTAGTATAAGAATAGTTTTAAATGATTGTATCTGTCTCTATTAAGTTTTAAATTGTTGATATAAAATTAGTTTCTTTTTCTATTACCTAGTATATGGGGCATGTAAGGAAGATCAGTGAGTTGAGACAAAATATAGAAAAAAAGTGCTTTTGTATATATTTATTTATACTTAAGATGAGGCTATGGAGAGCAAGGCTTTTTAAAATCTTTCTGTTCTTACATGCATGATCTGTGTAATTTGAGGTCACTTGCTGAAAAGTTGTAAACTACCACTTGTATTACAGTAGGAATCAAAACCCCCCCCAAAAAGATAGAAAATGTGTTTTAAAATAAGCATCCCTGATGTATTTGTTTATAGCTAAATTCCTATGAGTGTGCAGTTTCTATTTCTTTCTCCCTAATATTATAGGTCAAGTTTGAGATTTTTTGTTGTCTCCAGGAAACATATTGTGACAAATTAACTACAACGTTTCTTTTCACATCTTAGTACTGTCCTTCACCTTCTATGTTCTTTGAAAGTTTGTCTCTCACTTAATCTATTTTATGGCACCTTAGGGCCCTACAGGAGTCTTCCACTGTCCTATTTATCTTCTCTATGGAGGATTATTTTAAAGCCTAACTGTTTAATAGTGACTAAATATAGTAGAGGGCATGTATTAAAACACATTAAATAAACTTCTAGTTATTTTGGTGTTTAGGCTGAAAATATTACTATACATTTGATATGTTGTGTTAGGTTTGTCTTTTTAGACTATTAAAAGATTATTTTTAAAACATGGCACACTGTGCGAAATATATTTTATTAAATGCCAGCATTTTAAAGTCTATAAAAATTGCTTCTTCTTAAAGACGATCAAATAAAGAGGTAAGGAGGAGACATTTAAATGGCAAATTGCAATAAAGATTCTTTGATAAGTACTCTAATAGATCTATCACTAGGTGATATTAACTCTTTGAAATGGACATAGAATCTCAAGAAAGAGATAGATAGGACAAGGATTTTGGGGATTGGTGGAACATTAAATTAAATCCATAGAAGTGGAGTTTAACAACAGCAGGAAGTTTCAAAAGACTATTGTATCTGAGCAGATGCATCCATAATAAGCCAGAAGCTTAAGAAATTATAAAACATTTGGAGAATTTTTTTAACTCTTAGTATGCGGTTGAGTAAGACATGATTAGAAGGAAAATAAATCAGGTATCACATTTTGAATCAATTTTTTGATTTAAGACTTGTAAATTTTTATTCTAATAACTACTTGTGAAGAAATAATTATATGGTAACATTTCATTTGGAAATATTATTCTGGAAACATTAGAAGAATGATGTGGGACCAGCAATACAATGAGTGTTATAATGAGAATCCTAGTTAAATGAGTGTTGGCAGAAAAGTCACGGATGATATGAAAAATCCAGAGATTGTGTAGCATATATAACACTGGGATTGACTGCAGATGGGAATAGTATCAAAAAGTTTTTTTAGTTTGACTAATTTTGTAAAGAAATACCCTGCATGCGAGAGAAGACGTGACTGTGGCTCTCTAGGTGGCAGAGATGCTTTGCCAGTAGATCTTGTTAAAAAATATGTCCTCTAGTACACATTGCACTGGAGGCACTATAAAACTACCTGGGGGGTTGTTAAGGGAAGCCACAAGTCCCCAGATAATGCTAATTATGATGTATTTCAAGTCCTGGGTATGGAAGAATTTTTCTGCTCAGCAGGAGCTAGGTGGTGGAGAAACATCTGCACTGAAGGATCCAGGCACTATAGAATTTACTCCTGCTGAAAGAGTCTAGTGCTCTGCTTGTGCTGTGGGAATCTGTCAAGGGAGCACATTTGAACTGGACAAAAAAAATTCCTTTCTTCTGTAATGTTTTCTTTCCCCAGAATTCTCTGCTAACAAAACTTCATCTCATGCCAGCAGACAGAAGAAAAGTTTTATATTGTTCAGGTTTATTTATACAGAGCAAACAATGGAAGGTGAATTTGGAGCTAGGAAACAATGAATTGATGATTGGCATGCCACTCAATGTAATTCAACAATTCCACTTCCAGGTATTTATTTAAGAGAAATAAAAATATAAATCCATAAAACTTATACATAAATGTTAATAGCAGATGTGTGTAACAAAAAACTGATAACAATCCAAGGAGCCTCAACCAGTGAATGAATAAGCAACTTGAGGTATCCTAATACAATGTAACACTACTTAGCAAAAAAACAGAACAAACTGTTTATACCAGTAACAATATGAATGACTTTTAAAGTAACATGTTGAAGGACTGAAGTCAGACATAAAAGAGTTCTTATTGTATTTTTAAAATATATATGAAAATCTTGAAGAGGCAAAATTAATCTGTAGAGATGGAAAGGATAATGATTGCCCAAGGCAAGAGGTTAGTGAACTGATGGCAAAGGGTAATTAGGGAGCCTCCTGGGGTGATTAAAATGTTCTCTATATTAATTTGGTTGCTGGTTATTTGAGAGTCTAAGTTTGTCAAAATTATCAAACTATATATTTAAATAGTACGAATTTCATCCTATGTAAACTCTGCCTAATTTAAAAACATCTAAAGTAAATTATGATATTCTATTAATTTTAATGAACTTTAGATTTTATTTATGCATCACTAGAATATGAATTTTTGAAGATGTAAAGATATTTTTCTATATTAATTTTACACCAAAATCATCGTTCAAAAAGTCATATTATTTCTTTTCTATGTGGATATTAAAGACTATGGTACTATAAAAATATATACGTTATCTTGATACATTTTATATAAATAGATATAGATAGTATCAAATATAGGTTTATTTCAGCAATATGAGTCAACATTGTGATATCTCTTAAAATAATACAATGGATTAGTAAATTCAAAATATTTGATCACTGTAATAGAAACAAGAACAAAACTTATAAATTTTGACATCCACCTTGATGAATAACTCTTATGAGGCTGTTTGAAGGGATACAAGAATGGTTTCTGTTACTGACAATAATTAATATTCTTCTAAATGATTTAGCCCATCAATTATAAGTGAAATATGTTTGGCTGAATGTAAAAGAAAATTGCAAGTAAAATGCTTTAAACTCTATTGAATGTCATTCTTTCAGAAATAAGGAGCTTTGAATAATTCACTCAGCTACTTAAAGACTAAGCTTTAATCTTTTCAAAAAATTAATTAATTTATTTTTTTACTCTGCCTTCTTTACAACACCATCTTTGTTCTTTGCTCTCAGGTAGGCCTCACTCCATGGTTACAGATGCATGCAACAGTTCTAAGAATCATCAAGAAATACACCTATATTTAAGGTAGTTGATGTTTCTTAGCAGTGAAAAAGTAATCTTCCAGGAGTTCCAAGTATACCACTCATTAGGTGTCATTAATTGCCCACATTTAAATCATTTACTGCAAGGAAAAGTGGAGCACCATGATTTGCTTAGAGCAATCTGAATATGTTTGTAGAGCTTGAAGAAAGGATGACCTTATAGATGTAAGTTGTGTTTCTGTTAGCAAGAATGAAGTGTCAGCCAGGCATGGTGGCTCAAGTCTGCAATTATAGCACTTTGGGAGGCCAGGACAGGATTGGTTGAGCTCAGGAATTTGAGATCATCCTGGGAAATATAGTGAGATCTCGTCTCTACCAAAAATTTAAAAAAATAGCTGGGTGTGGTGGTCCCTGCTACTCCAGTGACTGAAGAGGGATGTCTTCTTAAGAACAGTAGGTCATGATTGAAGCCATTTGTAATCATGTCACTGCTTCCAGCCTGGGTGACAGAGCAAGACTCTGTATCAAAAAAAAAAAAAAAAAAAGAAAGAAAGAAAGAAAAAGGATGAAGTTTCAGATAGATAATTAGATTAGCATGCCACTGATGTAATACAATGCAATGATGGGAAAAAAAAGCACAGGAATTTAATTTATAATCAAGCAAATGTCATCTAGATAATTTAATAAAGTCAACTAATAACAGTAAAACTAAAAGAAACCCAAAACTTTCTTAATACAAGATAAACACACTAATTATTTCTATATATACCAACAATAACAAGAAACTTAAGTTGCAGATTCCAAAAATAAACTTAGGACTACGTTCCCAAATCCAAAACTGAGAAAACTATGAAACTTCAAGAAGGAAAGTTATAAAATAACATTACAATAAATGATATTGTTTTTCTAAACAGGAGGACTTCATACTGCAATATTTTGAGTTATAAATTCAATTTAATCACAACAAACAGGAACAAAATATCTTGTTTGACTTAGGAAAGTTATTCTACCATCTATCTCAAAATGTAAAGTAGCATTCATTGTTGTTTTATTAATAAAATTATTTAGCAAAAAATGATATGAGATTCAAAACATGCTGGGCATGGTGCTCACGTGTGTCATCCCAGCCCTCTGGGAGGCTGAGGTGGGCGAATAGCTTGTAGCTAGGAGTTTGAGAGTAGTCTGGGCATGTACATGGTGAAACCCCATCTCTACTCAATATACAAAAATTAGCCAGGCATGGAGGTTGGTGCCTGTAATCCCAGGGACTGTGGAGACTGAGGCACAATAGCTTGAACCTGGGTGGCAGAGTTTGTAATTAGCTGAGATGGCACCACTGCACTCCAGCCTGGGTGACAGAGTGAGATGCTGTATGAAAAAAAAGGAAAGAGAGAGATAGAGAGAGAGAGAAGAAATCATCTCATGAATGTGAGCAGTTACTAGCAGTTAATATATAACACATTAAATTAGTAGAAAAAGATAAGCATTTAGTATGAAATGTTGGGGGAACTGACCTTTATAAGATGAACAAACAACAAACATTTTTACTGCATACTCTATGGAACACAGAATAGATAAAATGGAACATAACTTGAAAATTATAGAATATAAAAAATCAATGTGGTCAAATATCGCTGCCTTAGGAATTGAAAACAGTTTCCTAAAAAAGATACATAACCTAGAAGCAATGAAAAAAAAATAAAACGTTGACATATTTTTCTAAACTTTCAATGTTTTAAACTTCACTACAAAAAAAAAAGTCACAAAAGCAAATGTTTTTAAAGGAAAGGAATAGATGAGAAAAATGTTTGTCATATGTGCAATAATAAGTGACTTCTATCAATCATGAGAAAAGGTTAAGGATCCTAATTTAAAAATGGAAATATGATAAAAATAGACAATTCACAGAAATAGGCACAAATTGTTTGATAAAAGAAGAGATATGGCCAGGTGCAGTGGCTCATGCCTATAATCCCAGCACTTTGGGAGGCCAAGGCAGGTGGATCATGAGGTCAAGAGATCGAGACCACCCTGGTCAACATGGTGAAACCCTGTCTCTGCTAAAAATACAAAAATTAGCTGGGCGTGGTGGCGCACACCTGTAGTCCCAGCTACTCGGGAGGCTGAGGCAGGAGAATTGCTTGAACCCAGGAGGCGGAGGTTGCAGTGAGTAGAGATCGTGCCACTGCACTCCAGCCTGGGTAACAAGAGCGAAACTCCGTCTCAAAAAAAAACCAAACAAACAAACAAAAAAGAGATATTACAGCCTAGAGGTTACCAAGGTTGTGTGTGTGTGTGTGTGTGTGTGTGTGTGTGTGTGTGTGTATGTGTGAAGATCCACACAGTAAATTTTAGTGTCGTCTCCCCAAGCATCTCTATCGGAACTACTTCATGTTTCTATTACAGCTTGAAAACTGTCACAGACTTGGT